>CAJHQP010004002.1:0-60089 GCA_905132765.1 Moricandia arvensis | reverse complement strand
TAGTCTCCACAACTTATTCCTTGCCTTGCAAGTCCGGAAAGGTCAAGTGGTAGCTTGTGGAGCAAGTCTGTACAAACAGAACCAAACTGGCTTCTCTTGATGAACTTATCCTTGGATCATCAACCAGATTCTTCTTCTGGTCATCCCTTTATTTATTTATATACCCCCCCCCCCTCAATCTTTACCATAGGAGATCCTTGGGTAAGCTTGGAACTGAGAGTTCTTGCCTCATTAAAAACCTAAGTATGGTAAACCTCTTGGGATAAAACCATACTTAGGGAACAAGAGTGCAACCACCCTCAGCCTAGGGATTGGCCAGTGGGTTTATGAGTCCTTACGATCAAGTGTAGGGACTCATAAACCCTGGATCATGGCCTTACTTCAATGGCAAGCAGGCACCAATGCCTTCCTTGCTTCACACTCAAAACTGCTTGGAACTCTCCATGTGGCTGGTTCTTTGTCTCCCCCTTTCTTTTGACATCCTGCCATCATCAAAGGGTTTGAGCCACGACCATACTCTTCTCATGAGGTCCAAGTACCTGATTCAAACAATGCACAAACACATGCATTAATTCCCAAGGGGCAAACCTATTCAATCATAAGAATGAATATTGATTTAGGTACTTCCCTTGCATAATTTTCTGAAGAATGGACATTGGCTTCTCATATTTAACACCCCTCCTCAAGCTTGACCTGAGAATGAGAGAATGTGGTCAAGATTGGAAGATGAGAGCCAATGATGATAACAAATGCCTTGAGACCACAGCCCTCTTGGCTTGAATTGTGGCATTTTCTCTTGATTTTACTTCCTGTCCACCCTCTTGGCATCAGGTAAGTAACTTCTGAGCAATCTTTCCACTGCCCCATTCATCCTCTCAACCATCTTGGGAGTTAATGGACACAATCAGTGTCCAAAGTGTTGATCGGCAGTGGGCAATCTCCATGGTCAGGAATATACATCAAGTGTAGGCTCTGATCAAAATGGGCAGCCTATCAACAAACACTAAGACAAGCATCAGTAGACAACAAGAGATCAGATCATGGGTTTTCACCAAGTCTGATCTTTAAAACACATTTAAAAAAAAAAACAATGGGCAGATATCCTCATGATTCTATCCTAGCAATACTCTCTGAATCCTAATCAACAAGACTAAGCATTCAGGCCACAACACAATCAATTCTCCTAAGGACAGAAGCAAGACTATTCTTTCAAGACGGCTTAACTTCAAGACAATTTAACAACCTTAGGCAGATTCTAAAGATTGTGAGAATAGAGATTTAAGTAACCAGAGAGTATAAGTAACCACAGAATAAGTAGAGAGTAGAGAATGATGTAACAAGACTATTAGTAGCCAGAGAATGGGAGAATGAAGGAGAATTAGAGAATGAGAGAATAGAGAATAGAAAAAGAGAATTTTCTCAAGAGTTCTAATGGACAGAGTTTTGCTCTGTTTTCTTGAGTTTTGCGGAAGCATAAACAGCAAGGAGCATCCAATACTCATCAAGAGTTTGGTGCTTTATAAACTGAAACATAACGGACCATTGAACAATTAATTTACTCACTGATCTTAGACATGTGCCACTGGAATAACTCATGAACTGATGTTTTCCAGGGCTTGCAACAAAAGTACCAACAGAATAACACATGAAGAAGTGTTTTCTGTGGCTTAGAGAACAATGAATCCAATGGCTCAAAACAGTTTGTCTACTGGTCAAAGAGATGCTCCATTAAGAGAAACCTATTATCCAATGGATATAGCAGAATGGTGAAGCATTTTCGAAATCTTTCTCTTCCTCAAGCTTGATTCAAGATACTAACAAGTACTGACCAAGCTAACACAATATCAGAGTGGGAGAGAAAGGATTTGTTTAAACAAAACAGAGATAAAAGAGGTGAGTTTAATCCCAAAGAAGAGCAACAAAGCTCTGATACCATGTTGGAATTCATGAGTGTTTGTCTCATGTAAGATGTGATTCATTCAACTTGTGACTGAATCCCTTTCAACCATACAACAGGAACTCACCATTCAAGATCAGAGACAACCAACTTGTAGTTGAATCCTCATACACAGCTTACTATATAACCAAGTATCCTAGATAGTAAACTGGCTATATGAAGCAGAAACTCCCTAGTATGAATCTATCCTTGAGAAGTAACACAACACTTAGAGTTTGTGTACTTAGATGAATGGGAATTAGAATCAGTAAGCTAGAGTTTAATACAATAAATAAAGAGGAGTTTAGAAGAATATTAGGCTGCCTTAAGAGAGAACGAGCTAAGGCAGCCTCTAAACCATGATACTTAACTCCTTACATTGTGAATATTGTTTAGACACAAGCAAGGGAGAGAGAGCACACAAAATTAGAGAGAGAAACTTTTCTATTGATTCTGATAAGAGTTACAAGAGGTGAAGCTGTCTTTAAATAGACAATGAGCAACATTAAACAAATACTAAAACAAGGAAATATAAAGAAATAATTCTGTAGGGACTGAGAAGAGGCCAAAGGGGATACAGCCAAGGCCTGGCTCGTCCAGGAAGACTATAAAGGGACATGAGGAGAGGCACAGCCTTCCTTGGTGATAGTGACAGCTATACACAACTCCTTATGCACCCATGTGACTTCTTCTTGCTTAATTCAAAGCAGATCATTTCTTTTGAATTCAAACTGATTTCCTTTACTTCTTAGAGGTTCCCAACGTCCATATTAGTCTCGACAACTTATTCCTTGCCTTGCAAGTCAGGAAAGGTGAAGTGGTAGCTTGTGGAGCAAGTCTGAACAAACAGAACCAAACTAGCTTCTCTTGATGAACTTATTCTTGGATCATCAACCAGATTCTTCTTCTGGTCATCCCTTTATTTATTTCAATAGAAGTGACAAGGTTGGTATTCAATCAACCAAGGACTTTTTAAAGTCTGTTTTTGAGATCAAAGATTTGGGGGAAATGAAATACTTCCTTGGAATTGAGATATGTAGATCCAAGGAAGGTTTGTTCCTTTCCCAAAGAAAATATACACTTGATATCTTGAAAGATGCAAATAAACTTGGTGGAAAGACAATGAAGACACCTTTAGAAGATGGATATAAGATTCCACGTGAGGGGGAGATTGAAGATAGCCAACCGTTTGAAGATGCCAAGCTTTACAAAAAGCTTGTTGGTAAGTTGATCTACTTGACCATTACACGTCCTGATATATGCTTTTCTGTGAATCAGGTGAGTCAACATATGCAAAGACCAAAGGAGCATCATTGAAACATGGTTAACCGGATCCTGATGTACCTGAATGGCTCACCAGATCGAGTAGTGTAGATGGAGTGCAACAAGAGCACTAAGGTGGTAGGATATTGTGATGCGGATTGGGCAGGAGATCGAGCTGATAGGAAGTCTACACCAGGCTATTTCACTTTCATTGGTGGGAACTTGGTCTCTTGGAAGAGCAAGAAGCAGAAAGTGGTTTCATGTTCGAGTGCTGAAGCTGAGTATAGGGCCATGTTGAAGCTGACTAATGAGTTAGTCTGGATCAAGGGGACACTGAAGCACTTGGAGATTGATCAGGCCAAACCAATGACCATGCATTGTGACAACCAAGAAGCAATACACATTGCCTCCAACTCTTGTAACACTTAACCAGAATCAATAGACAAGTTTCTCTCTCTCTAATCTCGTCTCTCTCTCTCTCTTTCTTGTGTCTAAACAATATTCACAATGTAAGGAGTTAAACATTAGGGTTTAGAGGCTGCCTGAACTTTATCTCTCTTAAGGCAGCCTAATACTTGTCAAACTCACTCTAAACTCTTCTTTATCTCTTCTTAAGCTCTAGATTACTGATTCTATTTCTCATTTTCCTTAAGTGAACAAACTGAAAGTGTTGTGTCACTTTTCAAGGAATAGATTCAAACTAGAGATTCTTTGCCACACATAACCAGTTTGTTGTCTAGGATCTTGGTTATAGTGTAGGCTGTTTAAAAGGATTCAACCACCAGTTGGTTGTCTCTTCCTTTGAATGGTGAGTTCCTGTTGTGTGGTTGAAGAGGATTCAGTTACAAGTTAACTGAATAATCTCTTGACATGAGACAAACACTCATGAATTCCAACATGGTATGAGAGCAAGGTTGCTCTTCTTTGGGATCAAACTCACCTCTTTTCTCTCTGTTTTTTTGAATAAATCCTTTCTCTCCACTCTGATATAGGGTTAGCTTGGTCAGTACTTGTTAGTATCTTAAATCTTGCTTGAGGAAGAGAAAGATTTCGAAAATGCTTCCCCATTATGCTTTATCTATTGGATAATAGCTCTCTCTTAATAGAGCATCTCTTTGACCAGTGGACAAACTCTTTTGATCCATTGGTTTCATTGTTTTCTAAGCCACAGAAAACACTTGTTCATGTGTTATTCTGATGGTTCTCTTATTGCAAGCCCTGGAAAACATCAGTTAATGAGTTATTCCAGTGGCATATGTCTAAAATCAGTGGATAAATTGATTGTCCAATGTCCATTGTGTTTTAGCTACTAAAGCACCAAACTCTTTCTGAGTATTGGATGCTCATGGCTGTCAATGCTTCCACAAAACTCAATAACACAGAGCAAAACTCTGTCCATTTGAAATCTTGAGCAAACTCTGTTTTTGTATTCTCTATTCTCTCATTCTATGATTCTCCAGGTTACTTATTCTCCATCATTCTCCCATTCTATGGCTACTAATACTCTGGTTACATCATTAACTACTCTCTACTTATTCTCTGGTTACTTATACTCTCTGTTTACTTAAATATATATTCTCACAATCTTGTTTACAATCTTCCTAGGGTTGTTAAACTGTCTTGAAGTTAAGTTGTCTTGAAAGAATAGTCTTGCTTCTGTCCTAAGGAAAATTAATTTTCTTGTTTCCTGAATGCTTAGTCTTGATAATTAGGATTCAGAGAATGTTGCTGGGATAGAATCATGAAGATATTTGTCCATTTCTTGCTGTACTTGTTTGAAATGTGTTTTAAAGATCAGACTTGGTGAAACCCATGATCTGATCTCTTGTTGTCTACTGATGATGCTTTTCTTAATGTTTGTTTACAGGCTGCCCATGTTGATCAGAGCCTACATATGATGTATATTCCTGACCATGGAGATTGCCCACTGCCCATCAACCCTTTGGACACTGATTGTGTCCATTAACTACCAAGATGGTTGAGAGGATGAATGGAGCAAGGGAGAGAGTTCTAAAAAGTGTCTTACCTGATGCCAAGAGGGTGGACAGGAAGTACACTCAAGAGAAAAGGCCACAATTCAAGCCAAGAGGGCTGTGGTCCAGGGCATTGGTGATCATCACTGGCTCTCATCTTCCAAGCTTGACCACATACTCTCATTATCAGGTTAAGCTTGAGGAGGGGTGTTAATATGAGAAGCCAGTGTTTATATTCTTATGCAAGGGAAGTACCTAAAACTATACTTATTCTTGTTTAAATAGGTTTTCCCCTTGAGAATTGATGCAAGTGTGTGTGCATTGTTTGAATCAGGTACTTGGAGCTCATGAGAAGAGTCTGGTCGTGGATCAAACCCTTTGATGATGGCAGGATGTAAGAAGAAAGGGGGAGACAAAGAACCAGCTACATGGAGTGTTCCCAGCAGTTTTGAGTGTGAAGCAAGGAAGGCATTGGTGCCTGCTTGCTATTGAAATAAGGCCATGATCCAGGGTTTATGAGTCCCTAAACTTTATCATAAGACTCATAAACCCACTGGCCAATCCCTAGGCTGAGGGTGGTTGCACTCTTTTTCCCTATGTATGGTTTTATCCTAAGAGGTTTTCCATACTTAGGTTTTTAATGAGGCAAGTACTCTCAGTTCCAAGCTTGCCCAAGGATCTCCTATAGTAAAGCTTGAGGGGGAGTGTTAAAATAAAGAAAGGTATGACCATAAGAAGAAGCTGGTCGATGATTAAAAGAGAGTTCATCAAGAGAAGCCAATTTGGTTATGTCCGTATAGACTTGCTCCACAAGCAATAATCTTGACCTAACTTACCTTGCAAGGCAACAAAAGAGTTTGGGAGACTGAATATGGACATTGGGAACCTCTGAGAAGTCAAGGAAACCTGTTTGAATTTGAATAAGAGAGGCTGGTTTGAATTAGACAAGAGAAGTCACATGGGTTGCTTTGGAGAAGCAACTGGACCTATCACTTTCACTCAAGCAGGCTGTGCCAAACTCTCTTTTGTCCCTTTCTCCTCATCTGGTCGTGCCTCCCCTTGTCCATATCCTCCTGTCCTCTTCCATTTCTACATTATATTAGTTATTTAGTCATCTCTTATTTAGTAATTATTTATTGTAATTGATTGTCTATTTAAAGACCTTCACCCTCTCTTGTAACACTTAACCAGATCAACAGACAAGTTTCTCTCTCTCTTAGCTCGTCTCTCTCTCTCTCTCTCTTTCTTGTTTCTAAACAATATTCACAATGTAATGAGTTAAAAATGAGGGTTTAGAGGCTGCCTTAACTTTATCTCTCTTAAGGCAGTCTAATACTTGTCAAACTCACTCTAAACTGTTCTTTATCTCTTCTTAAGCTCTAGATTACTGATTCTATTTCTCATTCTCCTTAAGTGAAAAAACTGAAAGTGTTGTGTCACTGAATAGATTCAAACTAGAGATTCTTTGCCACACATAACCAGTTTGTTGTCTAGGATCTTAGTTATAGTGTAGGCTGTTTTGTTGAACTGAATAAGAAATGGGATTATGTTCTATGGAGAAGGCTTGAAAAGACTTATGAAATGAAGAGGAAGACGTTTGGGAGTGTCCGTACAGATCCATACAAGGCCGTACAAGTAGGCCGTACAAGTGGTCCGTACAACCATTAGGTCGACCAAAGTTACTTTGGGTCGACCATAGTTACTCCGGGTAAACCTAAGGAAGTTACCGTGCGCGGATAAGCTTCCTCCCTTCTTCCTTCCGTGTGTCCACATACACTGAACCTTATGGATAAGGTTCACTCCGCGTAGAGACAGGCTGGCTAAGAGCATCTGGTCAAGATACCATTGGCATCAAGCGTGTGAGCATTCTGGTCCATGCATTTCAAACCAGGCGCGCCTAGGGTCTTGACTTCACATGCTCAAGTTGAAACCTTATCCTATTGTATCCGTTAAGCTTGTTTACCCTTCTCTATATATTTTGTAATCCCTCTCATTCATTAATCAATCAAGTTTTCGAGTCTCTCTTTTCTCTCTAAGTTCTTCATACCCAGAAATGGGTTCTTAGTAAAGTTTGGTTCTTTAGACTCGGAATCTCTCCTAATCTCTTCTAATCTCTCTCAAAGTCTCTTATTCTCATCTATACTCGGATCCTATTCTACTTTTCATGGTATCAGAGCCTAGTTCGTTTGGATCTGGGTATTGATTTCACTTTTCAACCAAGAACACTCAAGAACATCTTTTTCAATCAATGAAGTTTGTGATGGAGGGCACCAAGACTACAGTGATTCCGGTGACTCTAAAAGGGGGAAACTATCTCCTTATGGTCTCGTGTGGTGAAGAAAGCAGTGGGAGTAAGGGTTTGTGGAACCATATCCTTGAGGATGAGGCTCCTAAACTCATTACTCGTGAAGGCGACAAGGAGGTCATCGTGTGTGATGACCTGAAGTGGATCCAGGAAGACAACATGGTGATATCCATCCTTCAAAGCTCTCTAGATCCATCGATTCTAGAGGCTTACAGCTACTGAGAGAAGGCAAAGGACCTATGGAACACCCTTCATAAGGTGTATGGGAACATCTCAAACATTACTAGGGTGTTTGAGATCAAACGAGCCATCAACAGCCTAGCTCAAGAAGGCATGGAGTTCACAAAGCATCTCTGGTGCGCCTTGGATAGGAAGACCTCGTCCCAATCACATTTGAGGGTTGATGGGCGGATCCTTGAGCCTGAGAAGCTCCAGGACGTTGGATGATCTTCACCATAGAGCTATGGACTGCTCTAGAGTTGTTTAGCGACTCCTGAGACACAGGATAACCCTGCTTCATGTCTAGGATGAATCACAGAAGCTCATGCAACCTTGTGTGACAAAGAAACTTGTTCACCACGTGAACAATGAAGGGAAGTCCCCAAAGGGACGAGTTTGAAAGCCAAAAGCTCTGGTTTTTATTAAAAGAATGCGTAAGTTACAATATGTGCTGCTTTTGGCTTTATAAAGACAATAAAGAAAACCCTAACTAGAAAACCTTATCCTAACTCTAAAAGGAAAACCAAAATGAAATTCTTAGCTAAAAAGGAAAACCAAAACCTATTTCTAATTGGTTTATAAAACCTTAACCCTAATCATATTCCTAATGGGATTACAAATCTCAATACTACTCGTAGTTGGTTTACTTAAATAAGAAAAGCCCAAATACACTAAATAGTACAATTCGACCAAGTAAAGCCCATGGTGGCTTATCCTTGCTCTTTATGGGCTTATAAGGCCCCTTCTCAGCCAATAGCACGTTAGGCACGTCCATGTTAAAGCTCAGCTCGTCCTTGATGTACTCCTCTCTGTCCATTATCTCTCTGATCAGATCACTAAACCTTCTATACAGCCCATTAGATTGTGTCTTGATCACTCTCCTAGCTGCTTCATAGTTGATCTTCGAATCCCTCAGGTTGAGGCTTTTCAGGATCGCACCATCCCCCTCTCCTTTAAAAGGATTTGTCCTCAAATCCAAACCATCTAAGATAAACACATTCATATCCTTGTCCTCATACATTGCTCTAGCTGTAAGGACTCTTAGCATACAAGACATCTCAGAAAGTAATGCTGGCTCTTCATGACTGACTAAGAACGTTGTTCCACACTCTGGTGGACGCACCTATCCCATATGGTTGAGAATAAGAAGATTCCACTCAACTCTCAACCCAATTCGATCCAAAATCAATGTGAATCGACTGACATGATTCTCCTGATCAGGAGGTCGTGTACATTGATCCCCATAATCACTCTTGAGTCTAGGACTGTGATTTGTCCTGGATACCCTTGCTTGTACCAGTGAGTGCGTGTGATACAAGCTCTCCAAAGAACTCATATCAGCATGAATTACGTGTTGTCTTGGTCTAGGATGATGAGGCCAAAGCTGCAAGTCTTTAAGAAGTTGGTGCAATTCGGACTTGCTCTCTTTCATCTTGCCATTGCTACTGATTTGAGCTACACTGCTCACTCCTCCTTCAAAAAGATTTGACCTCAAATCCTGATCTTTAAGGATGAAATTTTCGTGCATACTCAGCTCTGTTGTTTCTTTTTGTACCAAAATGTTGTTATTGCTCTTAAACTCACATAGCTTTCCTCCTGGTTCAAAGATAAAGTTGTGCAGCTTCTTGACAAGCTTTAAGTGATCCATGAGACTTAATTTAACACAAACAAGAGGGCTGGTTAGTGAATAGTCAGAAGCAAAACTAATGAATCCACCTTGTTCAATCAAAGTCTCTAATGACTCCTTATGAGCTACAAGCACCGCATCAAGTTTTTCTTCTTCTTTAGCCTTGGTTAGGTCAAGAATATGACCACACAAACCTACTGGTACGTGCTCCTCTTGCTTCAGATGATTGGCTGCAAGTTCTCCTTGAAAAGGAGTAGCCAATGCTGGTTCAATCTCTGGTATCTTCTCAGGTTTCTTCTCAGCCGTTTGTGAGCATGGCTTAGAAGTTTGTTTTCCTGTTTTCCAGACTTTGTTTGTTGATAATTCAGGAACTAGCTGGATTTTTTCTTTTACTCCGGGTGAACCCTAGACCAGCGCCCAAACTGATCCAAAGCAAGTAACTTTGTCTCCTTGAACGTTTTTAGGTCAGATCTGTTCCACCTTTGCTTGCTGCCACATTCTCTCATGATTTGGTTGAAGATCTCGGCTGATAGGTCATTCAGTTGCTGTTCACTAAAGATCAAGGTCTGGCCAGTTGCAACTCTCTCTCCTGTTGCTTGTTGTTTAGCCTTATCTTCCTGATTACTGTGAAGAAACCATTGAAGAATGCTGGATAGATGATGGAATTCGTGATCATAGTTGAGGATCATCAAACCCTGAACCCCCAAGTGGCTCTGATACCACATGGTGCGGCCTTGTTAGGAAGACCTCGTCCCAATCACACTTGAGGGATGATGGGCGGATCCTTGAGCCTGAGAAGCTCCAGGACGTTTGGATGATCTTCACCATTGAGCTATGGACTCCTCTAGAGTTGTTTAGCGACTCCTGAGACACATGATAACCCTGCTTCATGTCTAGGATGAATCACAGAAGCTCACGCAACCTTGTGTGACAAAGAAACTTGTTCACCACGTGAACAATGAAGGGAGGTCCCCAAAGGGACGAGTTTGAAAGCCAAAAGCTCTGGTTTTTATTAAAAGAATGCGCAATTACAATATGTGCAGCTTCTGGCTTTATATAGACAATAAAGAAAACCCTAACTAGAAAACATTATCCTAACTCTAAAAGGAAAACCAAAACAAAATTCTTAGCTAAAAAGGAAAACTAAAACCTATTTCTAATTGGTTTATAAAACCTTAACCCTAATCCTATTCCTAATGGGTTTACAAATCCCAAATACTACTCCTAGTTGGTTTACTTAAATAAGAAAAGCCCAAATACACTTAATAGTACAATTCGACCAAGTAAAGCTCATGGTGGCTTATCCTTGCTCTTTATGGGCTTATAAGGCCCCTTCTCAGCCAATAGCACCTTAGGCACGTCCATGTTAAAGCTCAGCTCGTCCTTGATGTACTCCTCTCTGTCCATTATCTCTCTGATCAGATCACTAAACCTTCTATACAGCCCATTAGATTGTGTCTTTCCTAGCTGCTTCATAGTTGATCTTCAAATCCCTCAGGTTGAGGCTTTTCAGGATCGCACCAATCTCAAAAAGTTTAGAGCTTTGTGGTCAGAGCTAGAGATGTTGAGGCCGAGTACAACAGATCCAGCTGAGCTTAATAAGAGTAGGGAGCAAGATAAAGTCTTTGGCTTGCTTCTCACTCTCAACTCCAGCTACAACGATCTGGTGAAACATATCTTGAGAGCTGATAAAACACCTACCTTGGAGGAAGTTTGTGCTCAGATCCAGAAGGAACAAGGTTCATTGGGGTTGTTTGGAGGAAAGGGGGAGCTTACTCTAGCAAACCAAGCCAAGGTGCCACAAGCCAACAAGGTGAACAAGTATGAGGACAGGAGGTTCAATGGGAACTGTGATCATTGCAAGAGACAAGGGCATAAGAAGTACCAGTGCTGGATTCTCTATCCACACCTCAAGCCACCCAAGTTCATGAAGGACAAAGAAGCCACGGCGAACATGAGCTATGGAGGAAGTGATCAGCATGGAGCTGGACCCTCAACCCGGGTACAAGAAGCTGAGGGACGTGAAGGTGGAGAGAACAAAGCCTTGGTGACTTACACTGCTCAAACCAACCGTCCAAATGAGCATGAGTTCATCTGCCGATCAGAAATGGATACTCTCCTTAAGATGCTCAAAGACAATGGTAACATATTTGTTAACCTCAGGGGGTATTCTTTTGGTGCTTCTAGATTTGCTAGTTTCCGTGATCAAACGAATGCTTATACTCAATCTAGGATTGTTGGTCTATCTCATAGTGCTTGTAGCATGTCTAAACCTTTGATAGTTGACTCAGGTGCATCACATCATATGATTAGTTATACTAGTCTAATTAAAGACATAGAACCTGCTAGTGGACATGTTATGATAGCTAATGGTGATAGGATTCCTATAAGGGGTATAGGTAAGTTGAAACTCTTTGATAAGGAATCTAGAGCTTTTACATGCCTGAGTTTACATCAAACTTGTTATCTGTTAAGAGTTCTACTAATGAATTGCAATGCAATGTGATCTTCAGTCCTAATGATGTGAAGTTTCAGGATATTGAAAGCAGCCGGTTAATTGGGCAAGGGGTTACAAAAGGAGATCTTTACTTACTTGAAGAGATTACTTCTCTGCCTAGTCATAGCTGTTCTTTTACTTCTGTTCATGCTTCTAATTTGAATAAGAATGCTTTGTGGCATGCTAGACTAGGACATCCTCATGTTAGGGCTTTGAGTTTAATGGTTCCAGGTGTTGCTTTTGAGAATAATGATTGTGAAGCTTGTATCTTATGCAAGCATTGTAAGACAGTTTTCCATAAGTCCAGTACTCTTTATGATCACTGATTTGATTTAATACATTCAAATGTTTGGACTAACCCTTGCTTTTCTAGAGAGAATCATAAATACTTTGTCACATTCATAGATGAGAAATCTAAATACACCTGGATAACCTTTATTCCTTCTAAAGATAGGGTGTTAGATGCATTTAGAAATTTTCAAGCTTATGTGACTAACCATTTCAATGTTAAGCTTAAAATTTTTAGATCAGATAATGGTGGGGAGTACACAAGCCAAGCTTTCAAGCAACACCTATCTCAACATGGAATTCTACACCAAACAAGCTGCCCCTACACCCCTCAACAGAATGGAGTAACCGAGAGAAAGAACAGATATCTGATGGAGGTTGCTCGGTCTATGATGTTCCAAGCAAATGTACCCAAGAGATTCTGGAGTGATGCTGTCGCCACAGCCTGTTACCTTATCAACCGCACCCCAACCAAAGTCCTTTATGATCAGTCACCATTTGAAGTCCTGAACAAGTATAGGCCAGCCTTAGACCACATCCGGGTCTTTGGTTGTCTTTGCTTTGTTCACAAACCAGGGGAGCTAAGGAACAATCTTGAGGCAAAGAGCACAAAGGGGATGTTCATTGGATATTCACCAACACAGTAGGGATACAAATGCTATGACCCGGTTACCAGGAGAGTACTTGTGTCAAGGGATGTCAAGTTTGTAGAAGAAAGAGGATTCTATGAGGAGAAGAACCAAGGAGAACTCAAAGATTTGGCTTCAGATAAGGCAGCTAATTTGAGAATCATTTTGGAAGGACTTGGTATTAACCTTCCCCGGATCCTAAGAGTGGAGGAGGACAACAATCAGGACCTCCCACTGCTGACACTGATGGTCAAGCACCCCACCTCGATCATGAGGGGGGAAATGAACACGATGTGGATAACCAGCAAGAAGAATCAGGTGCTCAACATGATAAAGGTGTGGACCAAGAGAATGTTGAAGATGGAGAGGTTGGAAATCAAGAAGAGGCCGAGGAGGATCAACAAGTAGTAGCTCAACCTTTGAGGAGAAGTACTAGAGTGAGGAACCCACCATCCAACTGGATCAACAGTCGAGTATACTACAATGCTCAAGCGGTTAATGATGTGGGCACATAATGGGCCTTGGTTGGATGGTTGATGGAAGAAAAGCAAATGGTCGTATAACCAACTTACCGATCTTAATGGATGGACTATGGAAGGAAGTGGAGGATGGATTCACCTTGCGTGGTCGTATAACCAACTCAAGAGAACAGTGGATGGGTATGGATGATGATGGAGTGAAGGAAGCCACAAACTTCTATGGACTGAAGCTTGATAAGTCAGTTGCTTGGCTGCTGCTTCTCACACACAATCAAGACTTGATAAGGGTTTCTTTGCAAAGGCAAAAGAAAACAAATACTTTACTTAATAAATGGGTTACTGGTTACAATGGACGTCTAGGAGATTATATAATGCTCAGAGACTAGGTTCCTAATGTTCTAAAACAAAAGAAAGGAAACAAATCTAAAACAAAGCAAGAAATCAAAATATGGCCGTTGGAGCCTTTAATGGGATTCTTTGGCTCCAAGTGAAGGAATTGTATCTTCTTGAATCTGGATGGTTTAAGGGGATAAGAGAGCTTTCTTGGGACCTTCTGGATGGCTTGGAATGTCTTTATGTCGTGCACAAGCTCAAGGAAAAAGAGCTGTTGGAGTTTTAATTGCCAAGACTCCAAATAAGGCAAGTAGAGGTTAATGAGGATCCTCCTGATCCTATGATATCTGGTGCATCATAATATTATGGAATGGACTCCTGATTGGTTGGAATAGTCTTCTGGAAGTCTTGGTTTGATCAGAAAGTCTTCTGGTCGGAATTGAGTGGCTGGTAGATGATCAAACCGAAAGATTGTCCAATCTTTCCATAAACTGCTCGGTTTGGCCGGTTTGGGAAAATGAGCATAACTCCTCATTTACGTGACCAAATCTCGTGATCTTGTGCTTTCTGGAAACCTGATAAATTAATATTGAATCCTATGATGGGTTTTGGGTCAGGCCGCTTCTTCATTGGGCTTGGATCCTCTTCCAAAGTCGAGTACTCGCGGATGAACGGGCTGGGAAACCTCCGTTTTGTAAACTCCATAACTCCTGGTCCAGTGAATACTTTGGTCCACTTCAAACTGTTCTGGACTCCTTCTTGAGTGTAGAATCCAGGAAAATTGTCCTCGTGATTAAAACCCTCCTGGTTTGAAAGATATGGCATTTTTAGTGCACATATATCCTGGTTGGCTTCTTTAGCTTGCTTCGGTTTCATGCTCTCTAGTGACCTTCTCTTGGTTTCTTCCCCCAGGTTTGATTCTGATTTGATGTTCTCATCATACCCTCCCCTTGAAGGAGTTTCGACCTCGAAACTATACAATCTGCACCAAGATAGAGCAAGTTAGGTTTCATTCTTCTTTGAGAGTCTAGAACCTTACCTCGGTATTGTGTTGGTTTGGGGATAGTTTGGGCATCAGGTTGTTCTACTTTGAGTAGATAGGATAGGATAACTCCTCTTCCTTTTTTCAGGGTGGGCGTGCTATCTTTGAGCTGAAATGTAGTTTTGTCATTCTGTTCTTTGATAGTAAGATCTTTTGATATATTAGAAGAAAGGTAACCAGAAAGAGACTACGAACATATTTAGAAAGGATCAGACTTGATTTAGACTTAATGAGAAGAGAGATTATGATAGACTATGAAGAACATTATGAAACTCGAAAACTTAGAGAGAACTGTATGCTTTATTCATCCTCAAGGTGTTGCAATATATAGAGAGAGCTACAAGGGTTTTCAGAAAGCAAAGGAAGGAAAGGAGTGGCTCAGATTGACCAGGGGCGCGTCTATTTGAAAAGGAGACTTCCTGGCCAAGTAAATGGCATCAGCATCTTTGAAAAGATGCTGATCCTTTCCAGCCTTGTGCCAGCCTGTCCACGCGGAGAGCTTCTTCCTTTCCAATGGATGGATATGGTTACCATTCAAAAGAATCACCTTGAGTCACTTTGGTTTTACTCGGATTGTAAAATCTGGCCGAGTGCTTTTGGTCGACTTTGTACGGCCTGTACGGCCTTGTACGGCCTGTACGGCCTCGTACGGCCTGTACGGCCTTGTACGGCCTGTACGGCCTGTACGACTTGTACGGCCTGTACGGCCTTGTACGGCCTGTACGGCCTTGTACGGACAAGGTCGACCCAAACCCTTCTCCTCTCTTCTTTCTAATCAACCCCAAGATAGATACCACAAATTAAACACTCCCCCTCAAAGCTTGACCATATGGAACAACTGAAGCTTGGAAGGTTATGAGGTCTCCCTCATTAAAAACCTCACCAAAGAGAAAACCCTTTTTGGGATAAAACCGTTTGATGAGGAAAAAGAGTAGCGACCCCATAGCAAGGGATTAGCTAAGTTGGGTTAGATCAATGAGCCCCAACCTCACATGGATGGACTCCATTGTCTTTTGTCTAGCTGCCTTTGTAAACACATCCGCCAATTGATCCTCACTCCTTGTATAGCATGGCAAGATCACTCCTAATCCAATCATTTGCCTCACCTTGTGGCAATCAACCTCAATATGCTTTGTTCTTTCATGGAAGACTGAGTTGGAAGCTATATGGATTGCAGCTTGGTTATCACAATGCATAGTCATTGGTGTAGACTGATCAATCTCCACATGCTTCAGGATGCCTTTGATCCACACCATCTCGTTTGTAAGCTTCAGCATTGCCCTATACTCAGCTTCTGCACTTGAACAAGAGACCACCTTCTGCTTCTTGCTCTTCCAGGTAACTAGGTTCCCACCTATGAAGGTGCAATATCCAGTGGTTGACTTCCTGTCCATCCTATCTCCTGCCCAATCTGCATCACAATAGCCCACCACTTCTGTGCTCCTATTGCATCCCATCCATACTCCAAGGTTTGGTGATCCATTTAGATACATCAGAATCCTCTCAACCATGTGCCAATGGTGTTCCTTTGGACCTTGCATGTGTTGGCTCGCCTGATTCACAGCAAAACAAATATCGGTCGGGTAATAGTAAGATAGATCAACTTACCAACAAGCTTTCTATAAAGCTTAGGATCATGGAAAGGCTGGCTATCTTCAATCTCCCCCTCACGAGGAACTTTCTACCCATCCTCTAGTGGCATCTTGGCTGTCTTCCCTCCATATTTCCGTGCATCTTTCAAAAGATCAAGTGTATACTTTCTTTGGGACAAAAACAAACCTTCCTTGGATCTACATATCTCAATACCAAGGAAGTATTTCATCTCTCCCAAGTCTTTAATTTCAAACACAGATTTAAGGAAGTCTTTAGTGGATTGAATACCTGCCTTGTCACTTCCTGTGATGATGATATCATCAACATACACAAGAAGGACAACTATACCTGATGTGGTCGGGGGAGTGAACAAGGTATGATCCAGTTCAGATTTCTTGAACCCTTTGCCATTGAGAGTTGTGCTCAACTTGTTGTACCAGGCTCTAGGAGATTGTTTGAGACCATAGATTGCCTTCTTGAGCCGAAGCACATTTCCCTTCTTCACTAAGTGTTCCAGACCTGGTAAAGGGTGCATATAGACCTCATCTTCAAGTTCTCCTTGAAGTAAGGCATTCTTCACATCCATTTGCCATAGACCCCACTCAAGGTTAACCGCAGGAGACAGAATAATTCTAATAGTGTGAAGTTTTGCAACTGGTGCAAAGGTATCCATATAATCTTCTCCATAGGTTTGAGTGAAGCTTCTTGCAACTAACCTAGTTTTCTTTCTATCAATCTTTCCATTCGCCAAGTAATTGATGGTAAAGATCCATCTACTGGTCACTGCCTTCTTCCCTTTTGGCAACTCACTTTCATACCATGTGTCATTCTTGATCATTGCACTTGCCTCAGCACCAACTGAATCTTTCCATTCCTTGTCTTTAACAGCTTCCTCATAGGATCTTGGTATATAGCTCTCGTCCAGACTGACCATAAAGGAACAATGCTCTTCTGGATACTGAGTAAATGAACAGACCACTTGAGATGGGTGCGCAACTGCTTGGCATTATAGTATACCCTAGTGTTAACCCATTCAGATGGTGGTCTTCTTATCCTAGAACTTCTCCTCAATTGTTGTTGCTGTTCCACCTCCCTCTCTTCAGGTTCTTCCTCGTCTTGATGCTCAGGACTTCTCTGACCTTCTTGAGTGTCTCCACCTTGATTATGAGACCTGAACTTCTATCTTCCTCTGGAGAATCATCAAACTCCTCTTGACCTGAATCAAACTCTCCACTGCTGTCAGAGCTTCCACCTTCCTGATCTTCAATGTTTTCCCCCTCATGACCAAGGTGGGGAGACTGATTTGCTTCAGTTGTCCCTGCTGGACCATTTCCACCCGGGTTCTTGGTCACTCCAATGCCAAGACCTTCCAAGATAATCCGTAGAGTTGCTGCCTTATCTGAGGTAAGGTCCTTCAACTCGTCTTCATTCTTCTCCTCATAGTACCCTCTTTCTTCTATGAACTTTACATCCCTAGACACCAGAACTCTTCTTGCCACCGGATCATAACACTTGTATCCCTTTTGAGTTGTGGAATAGCCTATAAACATTGCCTTTGTTCTCTTGGCTTCTAACTTGTTCCTCATCTCTCCAGGGATCAGTACATAGCATAAGCATCCAAAGACCCGTAGATAATCCACTGATAGTTTGTACTTGTTTATAACCTCATAGGGAGCTTGATTATGCAGTACCTTTGTAGGTGTGCGGTTGATGAGATAACAAGCTGTAGCCACAGCATCACTCCAAAATCTCTTGGGAACATTGGCTTGAAACATTAAGGACCTTTCTACTTCCATGAGATGGTGATTCTTCCTGCCAGCAACTCCATTTTGCTGAGGAGTGTAAGGTCAACTGGT
Organism: Moricandia arvensis; assembly: GCA_905132765.1. NCBI lineage: Eukaryota > Viridiplantae > Streptophyta > Magnoliopsida > Brassicales > Brassicaceae > Moricandia > Moricandia arvensis. The sequence goes on along the minus strand of CAJHQP010004002.1, from coordinate 42,049 downwards.
CTGGTGAAGGATCCCATGTCGAGCTAAGTGATCCTTGAATGCATGACTTGTGTACTCTCCTCCATTATCTGATCTAAAAATTTTAAACTTGGCATGATAATGGTTAGTCACATAGGATTGAAAGTTTTTAAATGCATCAAGGACCCTATCTTTAGATGGAATGAGTGTTAACCAGGTGTATTTAGATTTTTCATCAATGAATGTTATAAAATACTTATGATTATCCCTAGATATGCAAGGAGCAGTCCAAACATCAGAGTGAATTAAATCAAAGAACTTCTCATAAACAGTAGATGATCTTGGAAAGACAGTCTTACAATGCTTGCCTAAAATGCAAGCTTCACACTCGTTCTTTTCAAAAACAACACCTGGTAACATCAAGTTTAAAGCTCTAACATGAGAATGTCCTAGTCTAGCATGCCACAAATCATTCTTATTTAAAGCAGAAGAAACAGTAGTAAAGGAACAACTAAAATCAGAAACATGATCAAGCTCTTCAAGCATATATAACTCGCCCTTGGTAACTCCTTTTCCAATCATCTTTTGGCTCTCAATATCCTGAAATTCAACTTAATTAGGAATGAATATAACCTTACAATTCAAATCATTTGTGCACTTCTTAACAGATAACAAGTTTGAAGTAAATTCGGGCATATAGAAAGCTCTTGAGTTCTTACTAAACAATTTTAGATTTCCTATTCCTCTAATAGGAATCTTATCACCATTAGCAATCATGACATGACCATTAGCTGGTTCAATGTCTTTGATCATATTGGTGTTACTTATCATGTGATGAGAACCTCCTGAGTCTACTATCAATGGTTTAGATGAGCTATTAGCAATGTGACAGCTAGCTTTAGGACTAGAACAATCAAGACTTTGGCGGTTCATTTCATTCTCTATCGTCCTACCAGTTCTATCAGTGCTAGACTCATTCACATTTCCTAGCTTACTAGCAACTATTGAAGCACCAAGAGAATACCCATTAAGGTTACCAAAGGTGTTACCATTCTCCTTGAGCATTTTGATGAGGGCTTCAATGTCAGACCTCCGGATGTAGTCTTGATCATTGTTCCTGCTGGTGCTTCCTGTGTAAGAACAAGGGACTTTCCTTCACTCGCCTCCTTCTTATCACCATCAGTTGTCTTGCTTGAGCCAGCACCATTTGAACCCTCCGAGATGTGAGCTCTGGCTTCCCTCTCCTTCATGAACTTAGCCGGCTTGAGATGTGGGTGTAGGATCCAGCACTGACTCTTCTTGTGTCCATGCTTCTTGCAGTGATCACAGTTGCCATTGAACCTCTCGTGTTCATACTTGTCCATGCTTCTTGCAGTGATCACAATTGCCATTGAACCTCCGGTCTTCATACTTCTTGCACTGATCACAGTTGCAATTGAACCTCCGGTCTTCATAGTTGTTGAGGCAGATGCAATGATCAAGAATGACACTTGGTTTGAAAGCAAACTATCAATGGGGAAGAAGGCAGTAACCAGCAGATGGATTTTCACTATCAAATACCTTGCAAATGGGAAGATTGATAGGAAGAAAACAAGACTAGTGGCAAGGGGGTTTTACTCAAACCTATGGAGAGGACTACATATACACCTTTGCTCATGTCGCTAAGCTTCACACAATAAGGATTGTCCTATCCCTTGCAGTGAACTTAGAATGGGGGCTTTGGCAAATGAATGTAAAGAATGCTTTCCTACAAGGAGAACTTGAAGATGAAGTTTACATGCATCCTCCTCCGGGCCTTGAGCATTTGGTGAAAGATGGAAACGTTCTGAGGTTAAAGAAGGCTATATATGGTCTAAAGCAGTCTCTTAGAGCCTGGTACACGAATCTGAGCACTACCCTCAATGGGAAAGGCTTCAAGAAGTCAGAACTCGATCACACCCTCTTCACCTTGACCACTTCATCAAGTATGGTTGTTCTTCTTCTGTATGTTGATGATATCATCATCACAGGAAGTGACAAGGCTGGTATTCAATCTACCAAAGAGTTTCTGAAATCAGTATTTGAAATCAAAAACTTAGGAGAAATGAAATACTTCCTTGGTATTGAGATATGTAGATCCAAGGAATGTTTGTTCCTCTGTCAAAGGAAATATACACTTGATCTTTTGAAAGATGCAGGTAAACTTGGAGGCAAGACAGGGAGAACACAAGTAGAAGAGGGTTATAAGGTTCCACAGGAGGGGGAGATTGAAGATAGTCAACCGTTTGAAGATGCCAAGCTTTACAGAAAGCTTGTTGGTAAGTTGATCTATCTAACTATTACAAGACCTGATATATGTTTTGCTGTGAATCAGGTGAGCCAGCATATGCAAAGACCAAAGGAGAATCATTGGAACATTGTTAACCTGATCCTGATGTACCTGAATGGCTCACCATAGCAAGGAGTGTGGATGGGGTGCAACAAGAGCACTGAAGTGGTAGGATACTGTGATGCTGATTGGGCTGGAGACCGGGCAGATAGGAAGTCTACCACATGCTACTGCACATTCATTGGTGGGAACTTGGTTACTTGGAAGAGCAAGAAGCATAAGGTGGTTTCATGCTCTAGTGCTGAGGCTGAGTATAGAGCCATCCTGAAGCTGACTAATGAGTTAGTTTGGATCAAGGGGATACTAAAGCACTTGGATATTGATCAGTCCACGCCAATGACCATGCATTGTGACAACCAAGCAGCAATCCACATTACCTCAAACTCGGTGTTCCATGAGAGAACTAAGCATATTGAAGTTGATTGCCACAAGGTGAGACAGATGATAGTTCAAGGGGTGATCTTACCATGTTACACTCGAAGTGAAGACCAGTTGGCTGATGTTTTTACCAAAGCTCCGAGGCAAAAGACACTTGAGTCCATCCATCACAGGTTGGGACTCATTGATCTTACCAGGAACCACTAATCCCCTCGCCATTGTTAGATTTTCAGAGTATAGACTCGTGTGTGATGAACAAACCCTTTAGGGACAGAGAGAACTCGAAATGGTGAGAGAGAAGGGTCTGGTTCACTTAATGTTAACTTGAACCAGAAACAGAGATTAGGAAAGGGATAGATTAGAGAGAATCTGGAACAAGAACACTAAGTTTTATTATGAAATGGAGAGGGGAAATCCCCCTTACTCCCTTTAATTTCGAAACTACAATGACACAGCCTTATATAGGCTTTACAAAGACATAAATGAAAGCCCTAAATCTAATGGTTGATAATGCTTGAAGTAGTGGACGACCAGGATGGAGTTTGGGTGAATCTGAGTGATGCTTGATGATTGGAGGAGAGCTCTGGTCAAAGGGAAGGCTGGCTCCTTATTGGCTTCCCTTAGGAGCCCATGAACCTGTCCACTCAAGTGTCCAGATACATAGTCAAGGCTGCTCTTCCTTTACAGCAAGTGACAGCCTGTTTTTCCTTTCTCCTTGACCAGCATATTCCTTGGCATCTTTTCCTTGGCTCAGATTGTGCCACATGACCAGAACCAACTCCAGCTCGCCAAAGGTATCTTCTTCGCATCTTCTTGATGCCATTTTGATTCCTGGTAATCAGAACCTGGTTTAAGTCCCATGCTTTGCACGGACCACCAAGGAGTGTACAGACAGGTTATGGTCCGTACACTTTTGCCCTATTTTTGCACTAAGCCTAAAACACTTCAAATGGTCGAGTATCAAAGTTCTGGGTCGACCTTGGTCCGTACGTATCCGTACAGTCCGTACAAGTCCGTACAGGTCCGTACAGGTCCGTACAGAATCCGTACAGGTCGCCCTATTTTTGCACACTCGACCATTTGATCCCAAATGGTTCCTAAAGTCCCTCTTGGACTTGATTTTCACTTTACATTAGCTTCATGACCTTTCATGACACTTTAAACCCTTCTGACGTCTTCTTAGACAATCTCCGGAGGTCTTGCCCTATTTTTGCACAAACCCTAACTTCACCCAAACTCATCCTTTTGCTCCATTTCATCTCTTCAAGTTAACACTCCCCCCCAAGATTGACTCTATTGATCCTAAGTCAAGATTGGAACCTTGAAGAGTCTCCTCATTAAAAACCTTATCAAAGAAAACCCTTTTTGGGATAAAACCTGATAAGGAAAACAGTAAGATCTCGAAGGCCTAGGTATTGGCCAGTGAGTTCTTTGTGTCTCAACCAGTGTGGTGGACACAAAGAACTCTGGATCATGGCCCTCACTGTGGTGAAAGTCTGGACCGACTCTCATTGCACACCACTAACTCTTCTTGAGCACATCTAGCTCTCTCCACACTGATCTTGGTCTCTCCCCCTTTCACCCAACCTCTTGTTGGGTTTAAGTGCTCGGATTACCAGATACCAACTCAGCCTTGGTTGCTTCTTCTTCTTGAACAACCACCAAGGACTCTCAATTCACAGATCTTTGAACCTTCTTAATACTCCCCCTCAAGCTTGACCATGTGGAACAAGTCAAGCTTGGAAGGATTGCTTCATGATCTTGATCAACACACCGCTGCCCACTCCTTTCTGATCTCGCCACCTTGAATGGAATGCTGGAAGATACCTCAGCTAACTCTTCAACCACCTCACTTCATAAGCCGCATTGTAGAGTCACCTTGTTCTTCACACAGCCAAGAGTGCTCTGACCACTCTCTTGTCTAGACTCGCCAATGTCTAAACCCGGATGGCTCCATCTTCTATTCCTAGTGCAATGGTGAGGAGGAACCAGGTCTTGAACTTAGATCATCAGGTAGCTCACTCAAGTCCCCACCTCAAGCTTGAATTGAGTTTAGGTTCAAGCTTGAAAGTGAGCCTGAATAAGCATCCAAACGAGGAGCACACCACCCCAACAGCTGCGCTTAAATCACTGGTCCACCTTCATGTCTTCAGCTCCAAGTACCCTCAGGTCACCGGCCTCCTCAAGCTTCAGTGATGACCTTTCCTTGTGCATCTTCACGAACCAGGAGCACATCACTCCCAACAGCTGCGCGTAGACTACTGACTTCATGCACAAGCACCAACAACTCTTCCACTGCCTCAGCAATGGGCAAGTCTTCCTCTTTGTTCCGGATTGATGCTGAACAAGGACACTCCTTGTGAACCTGACACAACACTCAAACTCCAAACAAGATAAGACACACTTGCATTGGGATCAAACCTTGACAAATCATCAAGTTTGATCACCAATGTCACAAGCTTTGCACTTAGACAATATCTCATTCTCTTAAGATCCATCTAATGCAAGCTTACCATTCTCTAACTGCTATGGATGAACTGATCAGGAACAATCACAAGCAATTAGGCAAACAACCCTGACTTAAATGACCCTTAGACACAAGTCTAGGTGTCTCAACCTTAAGGCAGTAACAATGACAATCGGATGCAAAAGCCTTAACTTATCCTATTCATGAGAGGAAGCCGGATTAGACACAACAATCTATCATCCTAGCAAGACAACCATTTAGAATAGAAACTAAGCAACATTATCATTTCCAAATACCAGACCCAAATGCTTCACTTTAATCAGTTCTATTCATGTATGCAAGCAGATTCAGAACATACTATCTAATATCATGGCAAGCATCAATAAGAACTGGAGCAAGCATTTCAATAACTCAAACAACCAAGCGAGTCTCTTTCAACACAACCTGGAACATATTCTAAACTTTTTACATCTAGCAATCTTTAAACACATTCTCAGGCTTCAACACATCACACACACACATTTTCAGTTCACAAAGATCATAAAGGATCAAGCTTTACTCAAGGGAAAGTAGTTACCTTACAGTCAAGGAACTAGTGTTAGTTCCTTGAACCACCAGTGATACATGGACTGGACAAGAGCTATTGGTGTCGACCCCAAAATCTCCTTCCTCCATGGAACTTCCCCTTGGACTCTCCATGTCAAAGACCCCACCTTTCTTCAAACTTGAGTCGCCCCCATAAGTAACAAGGTGAAACCTTTCACCTTTCTTCCTGATCTTTGAATAGGAACCACCCTAGACTGTTTTGATGAAGAGGGTAGCAAGTCCACTCCATAACTTCTAGATCAAAGGCTCTTCTTTCTTCTAGACGGGTATGAGAGAGTATGGGTCTTCAAGAACACTTTCTGGGCTGCGGATGAACACCTTCTTGTAGAGGTTGAACAGGCTGGAAAGGAAGTGTCTTTTGGGCTTGAATGGACATGAGAGTGAGCTTAGATCTTTGCGAAAGCTAAGAACCAAGTTCTAATGAACAAGGCTCTGATACCATGTTAGATTTTCAGAGTATAGACTCGTGTGTGATGGACAAACCCTTTAGGGACAAAGAGAAATCGAAATGGTGAGAGAGAAGGGTCTGGTTCACTTAGTGTTAACTTGAACCAGAAACAAGATTAGGAGAGACTTAGAGAGATTTGAGAGATTAAGAAAGGGATAGATTAGAGAGAATCTGGAACAAGAACACTAAGTTTTATTATGAAGTGGAGAGGGGAAATCCCCCTTACTCCCTTTAATTTCGAAAAACAATGACACAGCCTTATATAGGCTTTACAAAGACATAAATGAAAGCCCTAAATCTAATGGTTGATAATGCTTGAAGTAGTGGACGACCAGGATGGAGTTTGGGTGAATCTGAGTGATGCTTGATGATTGGAGGAGAGCTCTGGTCAAAGGGAAGGCTGGCTCCTTATTTGCTTCCCTAAGGCGCCCATGAAACGTTCTACTCAAGTGTCCAGATACATAGTCAAGGCTGCTCTTCCTTTACAGCAAGTGACAGCCTGTTTTTCCTTTCTCCTTGACCAGCATATTCCTTGGCATCTTTTCCTTGGCTCAGATTGTGCCACATGACCAGAACCAACTCCAGCTCGCCAAAGGTATCTTCTTGGCATCTTCTTGATGCCATTTTGATTTCCTGGTAATCAGAACCTTGGGTTTAAGTACCAGGCTTTGCACGGACCACCAAGGAGTGTACAGACAGGTTATGGTCCGTACACTTTCGCCCTATTATTGCACAAAGCCTAAAGCACTTCAAATGGTCGAGTATCAAAGTTCTGGGTCGACCTTGGTCCGTACGGTCCATACAAGTCCGTACAGAATCCGTACATGTCGCCCTATTTTTGCACACTCGACCATTTGATCCCAAATGGTTCCTAAAGTCGCTCCTGGACTTGATCTTCACTTTACATTAGCTTCACGACCTTTCTTGACACCTTTAAACCCTTCTAAAGTCTTCTTAGACAATCTCCGGAGGTCTTGCCCTATTTTTGCACAAGAGCCTAACTTCACCCAAACTCATCCTTTTGCTCCATTTCATCTCTTCAAGTTAACAGCCATGAGGTCTTCACTCTTTTCCTTGCTAAGGTATTATCCCTAAGGAGGGTTTTCTTTGGCAAGGTTTTTAATGAGGAAGATCTCATGGCATTTCAAGCTTGACTTGTTCCACATGGTCAAGCTTGAAGGGGAGTGTTGAACTGAATAAGAGATGGGATTATGTTCTATGGAGAAGGCTTGAGAAGACTTATGAAATGAAGAGGAAGAAGTTTGGGAGTGTCCATACAGATCCGTACAAGAAGGCCGTACAAGTGGTCCGTACAACCATTAGGTCGACCAAAGTTACTTTGGGTCGACCACAGTTACTCCGGGTAAACCTAAGGAAGTTACCATGCGCGGATAAGCTTCCTCCCTTCTTCCTTCCCTGTGTCCACATACACTGAACCTTATGGATAAGGTTCACTCCGCGTAGAGACAGGCTGGCTAAGAGCATCTGGTCAAGATACCATTGGCATCAAGCGTGTGAGCATTCTGGTCCATGCATTTCAAACCAGGCGCGCCTAGGGTCTTGACTTCACTTGCTCGAGTTGAAAACCTTATCCTATTGTATCCATTAAGCTTGTTTATCATTCTCTATATATTTTTTAATCCCTCTCATTCATTAATCAATCAGTTTTCGAGTCTCTCTTTTCTCTCTAAGTTGTTCATACCCAGAAATGGGTTCTTAGTAAAGTTTGGTTCTTTAGACTCGGAATCTCTTCTAATCTCTCTAATCTCTCTCAAAGTCTCTTATTCTCATCTATACTTGGATCCTATTCTACTTTTCATGTTTAAGAGGATTCAACCACCAGTTGGTTGTCTCTTCCTTTAAATGGTGAGTTCCTGTTTTATGGTTGAAGAGGATTCAGCTACAAGTTAACTGAATAATCTCTTGACATGAGACAAACACTCATGAATTCGAACATTTGTGGCATCTATAACAGATTATGCTAGCTACCTTTGAAAGTACAGAAGACTTACATTGCTCTATCTCCTGCTTTGGATATTGCTTGTGCTTCTTGGTGTTAGCTTTATCAGAGCTCAGGCTGTATGTGTGAAGAGCCCGCCAGTAAAGGATGCAAGAGAGCTTGAGAGTGAAAGAGAAGGGTCTGATCTAAACAAAGAGGTGCTTGAATCAGAAACAAAGTATAAGAGATTAAGAGAGATTTTGAGTATAAGAAAGAGGTAGATTAAAGGGAGACTGATCAAGAACGAGAACTCTTAGGAAGGAGAAGGGGAAATCCCCCTAACTCTCTTAACCATTACAAATGGCCCAATGGGTCTTTTTATATGCTTTTCAAGGCTGAAACATAAACTTAAATCTAATGGCTGATAGGACTTGACGATGGACGCCTAGGATTCATTCTTGGAGTGGTCTTGATGCAATCTGAGTGATGGGAGCTGATTGGTTGGTCAAAGGGAAGGCTGGCTCCTTATTGGCTTTTCATAGGCGCCCATGAATATTCCCATGTATCTGTCCAGATACATGGTCCCCTACACAGCTTCTGAACAGCTCGTGCCAGCTCACTCTTTTGTCTTCTTCTCTTAAAGGTTGTCTTCTTCTCTTAAAGATCAGAAGCTCGTCTTTTAGACCCGGACTTTGCACGGGCCGTACCTTTTCGCCCTATTTTTGCACAAACTCCCCAAACATCTTTAAAGCCGTAATGAGAACATCTTTGGGTCGCCCTATTTTTGCACGGTCCGTACCTCGCCCTATTTTTGCACGGTCCGTACCTCGCCCTATTTTTCACAAGTCCCAAATCTTCTCAAATGGTCGAGTGTGAAAGTTTCGGTTCAACCTGGTCCGTACGGATCCGTACGGTCCGAGTACATCCGTCCGTACCAAATCTGTACGGCCTCGCCCTAACTTTGCACATTCTCCCATTTTCTCCTCCACGGCCTTCTAAGTCCCTCCTGGACTTGGCCCTATCTTTGCACAACCTCAGAGCACTTCTAAACACCATTAGTCACTTCTAAAGCCTTGTAGACAATCTCCGGAGGGTTTCACCCTAACTTTGCACCAGACCCAAACTCATATTATCTCTTCCTTTGGCTCCATTTCTTTCTTCAAGTTAACACTCCCCCCTCAAGCTTGACTTTAGAGATCCTAAGTCAAGCTTGGAACCTTGAAGAACTCCCTCATTAAAAACCTTATGAGAGAAAACCCTCCTTAGGAGTAAAACCCTCATAAAGAAAAGAGTAGAGAATTCTGACACACGCCTAGGATGCTTCTTTGGTTGATGGGAGGATAGATCCTTGCAAGAACGAATCAGTGACTCAAGTGCTTCAAGGTTTGTGGATTAAATGGTGATACAAGAGGGATGAGAGAATTCTTGATACTCCTAGATAATAGCTCGGAAATGACACACCTAAGTTAAACACCCTTAAAGCTCTGGATATTAACCAGAAGACACTCGAAAAGCTTTTTGAGAGAGAGCCTTCAAGAGAGAACAAAATACTTGATAATAGATTGCTTGTGTACAATAGGGTTTTCGGAAACCCTTAAATAAAAGAAACCAGAGAACAAGCTCTCTAGGGTTTCGAAAACATAACATGAAAACTATAGTTTAAAAGATAACATAAGCTAAAGATAAATGATCTTCTAGTAGTCTTGGGCCGAGATAGGGCCTAGGTGATTTGTAGGAAAAATCGTGGCCTCATTAAAAACCTTTCTCCAGGAAAACCTCGTGGGACAAAACCAAAAGCAAGGAAAAGAGCACACACCAAATGTCTTGCCAAACACTAGCTCAGCTTGATGTAGAGATAGCTTGAATGGTGATCCAGATATCTCGGATCAAACCTTGTCCAAGACTTTCTTCTTGTTGTGGATGTGAAGTGAATAATCTTACAACAGTCTCCTTAAGTTTCTTGGCTCTGGAACCGGTCATGGGACCTTCTGGAATTGTCAAAGCATCATCACTAGGCTGCTGGTGCATTGTGGCATCATGTGGCTCGTCTAAACTCTCTTTGCTCTCTTTAGTAATCTGGTCCATGATCACATCATCCCCTCCCTCTTGAAAAAGATTTGTCCTCAAATCTGGTTCATCAACAACAATAGGAACCAAGTTAGTAACATTGAAGCTATTAGACACATCATACTTACCTTGGAGATCAAGTTTATAGGATTGTCATTGATCTTGTGGATGATCTCGAAGGGTCCATCAATCCTTGGCATCAGCTTGGACCCCTTCTCGTTGGGGAACCTATCCTTCCTTAGGTGAAGCCAAACCTTGTCACCAACGTCAAAGAGTTGCATACGCCTTCCTTTGTTGGCTTGCGTCTCATAGTACTTAGTTTTCTGCTCAATGTTTTGTCTAGCCTTCTCATGGATTTGCTGGACCATCTCAGCTTTTTTCTTACCGTCCAAACTACTCCTTTCACACTTAGGTAATGGCATTAGATCCAAAGGAGAGGTGCTATTGAACCCATAAACAATTTTAAAAGGAGAGTACTTAGAAGCAGAATGCATGGCATGATTGTATGCAAATTCACAATGTGGTAAGTAGTCTTCCCAAGTTTTCAAGTTGTTTTTGATGAATGCACGCAGGAGTGTTCCTAGAGTTCTATTAACTACCTCAGTTTGTCCATCAGTTTGTCGATGACATGTAGTAGAAAACAACAACTTAGTGCCTAGCTTAGACCAAAGAGTCTTCCAAAAGTAACTAAGAAACTTAGTGTCCCTATCAGAAACTATAGTCCTAGGCATGCCATGTAAACGAACAACATCTTTAAAGAACAAGTTAGCAATATGCAATGCATCATCAGTCTTATGACAAGCTATGAAATGTGCCATCTTAGAGAACCTATCAACAACAACAAATATGGAGTCCTTTCTGGTTCTAGTCCTAGGCAATCAAACTATGAAATCCATGGATATATCATTCCAAGGATGGTGTGGAATTGGTAAAGGAGTGTACAAATCCTGGGATTTGACTTGGGACTTAGCATGCTTGCAAGAAGCACACCTTCCACAGATTTTCTCCACATCTCCATTCATGTGTGGACAATAGAAGTGATCCTGCAAGACTTTAAGGGTCTTGGCAATCCCAAAATGTCCCATTAGACTGCCCCCATGGGATTCCCTAACAAATAGATCTCGTAGAGAACAATTAGGCACACACAATCTGTTATCATAAAACAAGAATCCATCTTGCATAAAGTAGTGTCCTGCAGCAAACTTCTCACAAGACACATAAGCTTCTTTGAAATCAAGGTCAGTATCATACATATCTTTAATTTTCTCAAAACCTAGTAGCTTAGCATCAAGAGTGGTTAGGAGAACATACCTCCAAGATAGTGCATCAATAACTATGTTCTCCTTACCTTTTTTGTATTTGATAACGTATGGGAATGTCTCAATGAACTCAACCCATCTTGCGTGTCTCTTACTAAGCTTACTCTTCCCTTTTAGATACTTTAGAGACTCATGATCAGTGTGGATGACAAACTCCTTGGGCCACAAGTAATGCTGCCATGTTTGCAAGGCCCTCACCAAGGCATAGAGTTCTTTGTCATATGTTTCATAGTTGAGAGTGGCTCCTCCAAGCTTCTCACTAAAGTAGGCGATGGGTTTCCTATCCTGCATCAATACATCACCAATTCAAATCCCTGAGGCATCACATTCAATCTCAAATGTTTTAGTAAAGTCAGGAAGCACTAAGAGAGGTGATTGAGTAAGCTTCTCTTTAAGGGTTTGGAATGCGGCTTCTTGTGCCTCTCCCCATTTGAATCCTACATCCTTCTTGATCACTTCTGTCAATGGAGCTGTAATGGTGCTAGATTCTCTCACAAATCGCCTAGAGAACCCAGCAAGCCCATGGAAACTCCTAACTTCTCCTACTGTGGTTGGGCTCGGCCAGTCTGTGATGGCTTTGATCTTCTCCTCGTCCACCTTAACTCCATCTGCACTCACAACAATGCCTAGAAAGACCAAGTTATCTGTGCAAAAAGTACATTTCTTCAAGATGGCAAAGAGTTTCTCAATTCTCAGCACATTTAGAACAGCCCTAAGATGTTCTATATGATCTTCTAAAGTCTTGCTATATACTAAGATGTCATCAAAGTACACAACAACATAAATGCCTATGAATGATCTAAGAACATGATTCATTAACCTCATAAATGTACTAGGTGAATTTGTCAATCCAAATGGCATAACTTACCACTCATACAAACCATGCTTAGTTTTATATGCAGTTTTCCACTCATCCCCTTCTTTCATCCTAATATGATGATATCCACTTTTCAAATCTATCTTAGAGAAGATGCAAGAACCATGCAATTCATCAAGCATATCATCTAATCTAGGTATAGGGTGGCGATACTTCACTGTGATGTTATTGATTGATCTACAATCAACACACATGCGCCAAGTACCATCCTTCTTAGGCACAAAGAGCACTGGTACAGCACATGGGCTCAAACTCTCTCGGATATAGCCCTTCTCCATGAGTTCTTCTAATTCTCTTTGCAATTCCTTTGTCTTAACCGGATTGGTTTGGTAAGCTGGCCGGTTTGGAAGTGTAGATCCTGAAACAAAGTCTATCTGATGCTCAATCCCACGCAATGGAGGTAACCCAATGGGATTGTCCTCTGGAATTACATCTTGAAACCCCTGCAAAAGAGAAACCATTTCACTCGAATACACCGGTGTAGAATCTGTTAAGTTCAAAATATTTTCTTTAAACACAAGTAAGATAGCTGATTGCTTAGAGTAGAGAGTTCTTTTGATATCACCCATGTTTGCATAGAAGTTTGGCTGCTTAGTCCCAGCCGGTTTGAGATCAATCTCCTTCTTCTTTTGGAGTTGAATCTGATCATGCTGAACTTCCTTAGGTGTCATGGGCACCAGGAAAGTCTTGCGACCCTTGAACTCAAAGGAGTGCTTGTTGGTGAAACCATCATGGATGACTCGGCAATCAGATTGCCAAGGTCTCCCAAGAAGTATGTGACAAGCTTCCATAGGTAAGACATCACACAAGACCTCATCTTCATATCTCCCTATGGCTAAAGGAATGAGAACTTGATTAGAGACCTTCATGGTGCCTTCTTCATTCAGCCCTTGCAGCAGGTAAGGCTTTGGGTGCTTCTGAAGGTTCAGTCCCAACTTCTTGACCATTGTTTCATTAGCTGCATTAACACAACTGCCTCCATCAACTATGAGGCTGCACACCTTTCCTTGGACCAAGCACCGGATATAGAACAGCTTCTCACGTTGCTCTAGCTCTTCAGTCTTGGTTTGCAAGCTTAGGAGTCTTCTTGCTACTAAAAGCTTCCCATGGACTGGTTCTTCTTCATGCTCTTCTTCAGTTTCTTCTTGGTCAGACTCGGTGTTGGCATCTTCTGAAGCATACTCACCATCTTCCAGTAGGATCATGACTCTCTTGTTGGTACATTCATTGGCATAGTGACCTCGTCCTTGGCACTTGAAGCACTTTGAGAGTTTTAGAGATTCAGAGGGAGATTAGTTGAAGAACTTGAAGAACATGTTGAAGAACAAGAGAGAGACTGATGAGAGAGAGAGACACGAGAGAATAGAGGAATAATGTGTTTCCTTGCCTCAATTGATTTCTGGAACATTACATAAATAGAGGAGAGATGCTTCTAGGAAAAATAGTAAAATAAGTAAAACAATACAAAGGGAGGGTGAGTCCAAATGAGAGTGAGTCCAAAATGGTCCCCAACTGTGGAGGATCAGGCGAGCCAGTCTGAGAGTGACAGGTCCTAATGGGTCCAAGACTGGTCCCCTATCCTCACATGTGATTCTGCTTCAGTCCAAGACTGGTCTCCTTATCCTCACATGTGATTCTTTAACTCAAATTCGAAATGCATTAAGCATACAAGTAAATACTTCCAGACTCCTTCTTGCTTCACTCTCTCCTTTTCTTGCCTTACACGTCAAGCTTGAGACCTAGGTTGTACGGACAACCTTGCTTCCCAAGTCATATTAAATCTGACCTTCTCCTCACTTATTCTTGCTTCATCTCAACACTCCCCCTCAAGCTTGACCATAGGGACTAGTCAAGCTTGGAAACCATGAAGCATTCCCTCATTAAAACCTTTAGCTTAAAAAAAAACCACTTGGGAGAAAACTAAGCCAAGGAAAAAGAGTAGAACACCTCATGGTTAAGAGGATCAGTGAGATGGCATGTCCATGAGTCCAAGCTTTGAATGAATGAACTCACAGACCTTAGAACTTGCTGCTTTGGTGAAGATATCTGCCAACTGATCTTCACTTCGAGTGTAGCAAGGCAAGATAATTTGCTGCTCCACAGCTTGTCTGACATTGTGACAATCTACTTCAATGTGTTTAGTCCTCTCATGGAACACACTGTTTGATGCTATGTGAATTGCTGCCTGGTTGTCGCAGTGCATGGTGATGGGAGTTGTAGTCTCTATGCCCAAGTCTCTTAACAGGTTCCTGATCCAAATGAGCTCACTAGTGAGCTTCCTCATTGCTCTATATTCTGCTTCAGCACTTGAACATGACACTATCTTCTGCTTCTTGCTATTCCAAGTGACTAAGTTTCCTCCAATAAAGGTACAATAGCCTGTTGTAGACCTCCTGTCTACTCTATCACCAGCCCAATCTGCATCACAATACCCCACAATCTCTGTGTTCTTGTTACACCCCAGCCATACTCCTTGTCCTGGTGCCTCTCTTAGGTATCTCAAGATCCTCTCCACCATGTTCCAGTGATGCACCTTTGGGGTTTGCATATGTTGACTGACTTGGTTAACAGCAAAGCACACGTCTGGTCTGGTGATGGTAAGATAGATGAGCTTTCCAACCATTCTCCTATAGTACTTGACATCTACATATGGCTTGTCTTCAATCTCCCCCTCACGCAAGACCTTATAGCCATCCTCTAATGGTGTTTTGGCTACTCTTCCACCTAAATCACCTGCCTCACTCAACAAATCAAGTTTGTACTTCCTTTGGGATAGAAACAGCCCCTCTTTAGATCGGCATATCTCAATCCCTAGGAAGTACTTTAACTCACCCAAGTCTTTGATGTCAAATGAAAGTTTAAGAAATGCTTTAGTTAAGAGGATACCTTCCTTGTCATTTCCTGTGATGATGATATCATCCACATATACCAGGATCACTACAATTCCTTGTGAACTGGTGAGTGTGAAGAGTGTGTGATCAGCTTCAGATTTCACAAATCCTCTTCCATTGAGAGTGGTGCTGAGCTTATGATACCAAGCCCTTGGTGATTGCTTTAACCCATAGATGGCTTTCTTCAGTCTAAGGAAATTTCAAGGATTGACAAGATGCTCTAATCCAGGAGGTGGTCTCATGTAGACTTCATCTTCAAGCTCTCCTTGTAAGAAAGCATTCTTCACATCCATCTGCCATAAATCCCACTCCAGGTTGACTGCTAAAGATAGGAGGATTCTTATGGTGTGAAGCTTAGCTACTGGTGCAAAAGTGTCAAGATAGTCTTCTCCATATGTCTGAGTAAACCCCCTTGCCACAAGTCTTGTCTTTCGCCTCTCCACAGAACCATCAACATTGTATTTGATAGTGAAGATCCACATGCTTGTTACTGCCTTCTTTCCTTTTGGAAGCTCCACTTCATACCAAGTGTCATTTACAATCATGGCATTGGTTTCATTTCCAACTGAGTCTCTCCACTCCTTGTGTTCCATAGCTTCTTCATATGACCTTGGGATGTACTCCTGGTCCAGTTCTCCAATGAACACTACATGTTCCTGAGGGTACTGAGCTAGAGAACAAACAGCTCTTATAGGATGTGCTACTGCTTGTGAGTTGAAGTAGACCCTTGTGTTAACCCAATTGGAGGGAGGATGTCTGATCCTGATGCTCCTTCTCAATGGCTGAGGCTGAATATTTTCTTCAGTTGCTGTTCCCTCATCATCCATAGACTGACCTTCACTCACAACTGACTCTTCTCGTGGCTCATCTTGATCATGAGACACTGAGCTTCCTTGTTGTTGCTCAGTTTGTCTCCCCCCCTCAGGATCAAGGTGAGTATCCTCAACAGCTTCATGATCCACTCCATTTGGTGGAAGTTGGTTTTCTTGTCTTATCTCTGGCTCAGTTACAACCCTCTCTTCTGGTATGCTGATGCCAAGACTTTCCATAACCCTCTTTAAGTTTTCTACTCTATCTGAGGCTGATTGAGACAGGTTCTTCACCTCATCCCAAATATTCTCATCATAGTAGCCTCTGGACTCAACAAACTTCACATCTCTAGAGATGAGAACCCTCCTGGTTTCTGGTGAATAACACTTGTATCCCTTCTGGTGAGGTGAGTAACCAATGAACATGGCTCTAGTACTTCTTGTTTCGAGTTTGTTTCTTTGTTCTCCTGGAATCAAAACAAAGCACAAACAACCAAATACCCGAAGGTGATCTATAGACGGTCTATGTTTGTTTAGTACCTCATGAGGAGACTGATCTTGTAGAACCTTGGTAGTTTTCCTATTGATCAAGTAACAAGCTGTGATCACAACATCTCCCCAAAACTTGTTAGGAACATTTGTATGAAACATCATGCCCCTCGCAACCTCAATAAGATGCATGTTCTTTCTCTCAGCCATACCATTTTGTTGTGGTGTGTAAGGGCAGCTGGTTTGATGGATCACCCCATGCTTTGCTAAGTGTTGCCTGAAGGCATTGCTGGTAAACTCCCCTCCATTATCTGATCTAAAAATCTTTATCTTGGCATTGAAATGGTTAGATACATATGTTTGAAAGTTTATGAAAGCATCTAATACCCTATCTTTTGATTGAAGCAGGGTTATCCAAGTGTACTTAGATTTTTCATCTATAAATGTCACAAAGTATTTGTGATGTTCTCTAGAAACACAAGGGGCAGTCCACACATCAGAATGAATCAAATCAAAGCAATTTTCATAGATTGTACTAGACTTAGGGAACACAGTCTTGCAATGTTTTCCTAAGATACAAGCTTCACAATCACTTTGAAATGAAATACTAGGTAACATGATGTTCAAAGCACGAGAATGGGGGTGTCCTAATCTAGCATGCCACATTACATCTTTAGGGAAATTAGAAGCAGAACTGAAAGCATAAGATAAATCGGATGCAAGCTTGGTGTCTTCAAGTAAGTACAAGTCTCCCTTGGTTACACCTTTGCCCAGCAACCTACTAGTTTCAATATCCTGAAAGTAGACATCATTAGGAGTGAAGGTAACATTGCAATTTAAATCATTGGTTGCCCTTTTAACAGATAACAGGTTGGAAGTGAAACTAGGCATGTAAAAGGCTTTGGATTCTTTATCAAATAACCTAAGATCACCAATTCCTTTAATTGGAACTTTTTCACCATTAGCAATCATCACATTACCTAAGGCAGGGACAATATTACTAATCAAATTCATATCACTAATCATATGATGGCTAGCTCCAGAGTCTATTACTAGTGGTTTTGCGAATTTTAAACCAGTTGTAGCATTAAGAGATATACCACTAGTTGAGGAATGTAAAGAGGTACCAAAGATGTTACCAGAGTTCTCCTTGAGGGCCTTGATGAGGGCATCAAGGTCGGACCTCCTGATTGTTTCATCCTGGGTAGTTTTCAAGGTTGAACTGGTACTGGTCGCCAAGTCTTTCCCTTCACCAGTAGCATTTGAGTTCATGGAGGAGCACATAGTCCCTGGGGTTGATGGCTCACCCATGTCACCAGAGAAATGAGCTCTTGCATCATTGTAAGGAGTCCTGAACTTATGTGGCTTAAGGTGAGGATGAAGAATCCAGCACTTGTCTTTTCCATGGCCCTTCTTCTTGCAATGGTCACAGACCCATATCTTCTTGTCTTCATGCTTGTAGGTACCTTTGTTTGCAACACCTTCAGCTTGGTTAGCTAACACAAGTTCCCCTTTACCTCCAAAGAGTCCAACTGAGCCTTGCTCCTTCTGGATTTGGGCACACACCTCTTCCAAAGAAGGAAGCTTCTCTGCCCTTAACATGTGTTTGATCAAATCATTGTAGCCTGGGTTTAGGGTCAGCAGCAAGGCAAATACCTTGTCTTGCTCTCGCCTATCATTCAGGACAGTAGGATCCACAGTAGATGGTCTCAGCATTTCCAACTCAGCCCACAATGCTCTGAACTTGCCAAAGTGTTGGTTGAAATCCATGCTTTCCTGGTGAAGTGAGTTGATAGCTTTCTTGACTTCAAAGACTCTACTTAAGTTTGAAATATTGCCATACACTTTTTGTAGTGTATCCCACAACTCCTTGGAGCTCTCACAGTATGAATAAGCTGCCATAATAGATGGTTCCAAGCTGTTCTGAATGATAGACAGAACTATGAGGTCCTCCTGACCCCATTTACCATCAACAGCAACCACCATCTCTTTACCATCTTTGTCTTGGATGATTTTTGTTGGAGCTTCTCCAGTGGAAACATGTTCCCATAAGCCCCTTCCTCCAAGAGCTGTCTTTGCCAACCTTGACCACAGCAGATAGTTTACCCCAGTTAGGGTCACTGGTATAACCACTAGTTTAGCATTCTCCATCTTGAAGAGCTTTTGTCCAGTGGATAAAGGATGAAACAGAATGTTTTGAAAAGAAACAAGGTTTTCCAGAAGGAATACTCAAGGATTTCCAGAAGGAATACTCAAGGATTTCGAAATGAAAGGAGTAGGAACTGAGAGAGAATGAAGAAACCCAGAGGATATTCAGTGATGAAACAGAGTAGGAGCTGAAAGTAGCTGAAAAACAGAGAGGATGGACGAACTGAAAAAGGTTGGGAAATTGAAAGAAAATAAAGAAACAGAGTAGATTTGCGGAAGGATTGAAAGAAAATGAAGAGAATAAGGTCTCAAGAGCTTTATTGCTCTGATACCATGAGAGTTTTAGAGATTCAGAGGGAGATTAGTTGAAGAACATGTTGAAGAACAAGAGAGAGACTGATGAGAGAGAGAGAGACACGAGAGAATAGAGGAATAATATGTTTCCTTGCCTCAATTGATTTCTGGAACATTACATAAATAGAGGAGAGATGCTTCAAGGAAAAATAGTAAAATAAGTAAAACAATACAAAGGGAGGGTGAGTCCAAATGAGAGTGAGTCCAAAATGGTCCCCAACTGTGGAGGATCAGGCGAGCCAGTCTGAGAGTGACAGGTCCTAATGGGTCCAAGACTGGTCCCCTATCCTCACATGTGATTCTGCTTCAGTCCAAGACTGGTCTCCTTATCCTCACATGTGATTCTTTAACTCAAATTCGAAATGCATTAAGCATACAAGTAAATACTTCCAGACTCCTTCTTGCTTCACTCTCTCCTTTTCTTGCCTTACACGTCAAGCTTGAGACCTAGGTTGTACGAACAACCTTGCTTCCCAAGTCATCTTAAATCTGACCTTCTCCTCACTTATTCTTGCTTCATCTCAACACACTTGACATCCCGAGTTCTGGAACTAGAAGCCTCAGCCTTGCCTCTGCCCTTGTCAAGAGCACTACTTGGTTTAGTTTCTTCTCTTGGATAGGGCTTGTTTTCTTTCCGATATGGCTTAGACTCCTTAGGATAGGTTGACTTCTCTTCCTTGGTGTTGTGTAACCGGTTGGAGCCATAGCTGGTGCGTGAATTTCCCTTCCTCTTGAGCTGTTGTTCCACAAGAATAGCCTTGTGTAACATCTCTTCCAACTCCACATAATGTTGCATCTCAACATTGTCTTGTATCTTACGGTTTAGACCACACAAGAACCTTGACATTGTGGCTCCTCTATCTTCTGATATACTAGCCCTTAGCATGAGTAACTCCATCTCCTGGTAGTATTCTTCCACTGATCTTGAACCTTGAGTAAGCTTTCTAAGCCTATGGTGCAAGTCTCTATGGTAATGACTTGGAACAAATTTCTTGCGCATGATAGACTTCATCTCTGTCCATGTTTCAACTGGTTCCTCACCATTCCTTCTACGGTTAGTAATGTACTGATCCCACCAGCTTAGAGCATAGTCATAGAACTCAGTAGCAGCTATCTGGATCTTCTTGTGATTGGTGTACTGCTTACACTGAAAGACCAGCTCAATCTTCTTCTCCCATTCAGGATAGGCATCGGAATCAGCTTTCCCATGGAGGGGGGGGGATCTTGATCTTTAAAGCAGCAAGCTCATCTCTCTGGTTTGTCCTTCCTCCTTGTCCACGTCTATGCCTCCTTTGGCTTTGTCTTCATGAAAAACTGATATGTTCATAGTAGTTATCAGTTTCTTCAGAGCCGGCATGCTCTTGTCGAGTTGCATTAGGTCTTTCTTCTCTCCTAGTCTCACGGTTGTGACCTTGACCAGTAGCTCACCTTACTTCCTCTCTGAACTCTTTGCAGAGCTCATTGAGATTGGTCCTCATCATCTCAGTCATCGTGGCTACCATAGATTGATTCAGTTGAGCCGTCATGGCTTCCATGAGCAGCTTGTTCTTCCCGACCAACTCGGCTTATTCATCAGTCTCGGTTCCCATTGCTGCCTACACCAAGGAAACACAATAACCAGTAAATAGTTCAAGGTAATTACAAGAAGAAATAAGGAAAAAACACAACACAAAAGAATTACTTGCTCAGCAAGGTGAGCTTTATGCGGCTAGGTTTAAAAAAATCTAGGGCTTTCGCCTAAACCAAAAAGGAAAGTGCACCAAATTTTCGCCTAAAACTTAAACAAAATCGAGCAGCCACTACAAGAAAACTCAACTTTTGCTACGAAATTTTACTAGGAAAATCATTCCTCATAAATATACTACGAATTACTTCGAATTGACGAGGAAAAAGATTTTCCTCGTAAGGTACTCGTAATCCTACGAGAAACACTTTTCCTCGTAAAGCCGTAGTACAATTACGAGGAAGTTACATGGAAAAATACATTTCCTCCTAATGTCGTAGTAAAGGATTTTCCTCGTAAAGTCCTAGTAAATAGTTACTACGAAATTAAGAGGAAAACTTCTTGTACTTCAATCTAGCGAGGAAATGGCTAGAAAATACCAATTTTTATCTAAAACGTGTTTCGTACTCACTTTTCCTCCCAATTTCCTAGATATTCAGATTCGAAAATTTCTATAAATACCACCATTTGTGATTCATTTCAAACACACCAAAAAAGATCAGCTATAAGCTTGATCAAAGAAAAAAAAATGTCCGGTCCGGGAAATATTTTCGAGTTGCGGAAGTGTATGTATTCACACAGAGATAATAACGGGAGAGTGACGAAAGAATTTCTCAAAGGATTGGAGACGTTTATGCATCAAACAGATTCTACACCACTCAAGCAGGAAAGTGGTAAGATGTTCTGTCCTTGTCGGAAATGCTGCAATACAAAATTAAGCCCTCGTGAAAATGTTTGGAAGCATTTAATAAATAGAGGTTTCATGCCATATTATTATATTTGGTACCAACATGGAGAAGATGCTAGTTGTATGAATGAAGCTAGCAGTAGTAATAGCAATTTTGAGGTTGAACCGGTTAATCATTTGCTTAATGAAAATAGCTATCATCACCAAGAGGAACAAATGGTAGATTGTGATAGGGTTCATGATATCGTAGGTGATGCATTTGTAACTCATGATGATGATGAAGTTGAAGAACCTAACTTAGATGAAAAAAAGTTTCATGAAATGTTAGAAGCTGCGAATGAGCCAATTTACAGTGGTTGTAGAGAAGGTCTGTCAAAATTGTCATTGGCTGCTAGAATGATGAGTATTAAAACCGATCACAATCTACCTGAAAATTGTATGGATGCATGGGCAGACTTGTTTAAAGAGTATTTGCCAGAAGACAATGTGTCTGCTGAATCTTATTATGAGATTCAGAAATTGGTATACAGTCTTGGTTTGCCCTCGGAGATGATAGACGTTTGCATCGACAACTGCATGATTTACTGGGGAGATGATGAGAAGTTAGAAGAATGTCGATTTTGTAAGAAACCACGATTCAAACCGCAAGGTCGAGGACGCAATAGGGTACCGTACCAAAGGATGTGGTACCTACCAATCACAGATAGATTGAAAAGATTGTACCAATCTGAGGAGACTGCTGGAGGGATGAGATGGCACGCCGAGCATACTCAGACGGATGGAGAGATGACTCATCCATCAGATGCAAGAGCTTGGAAACATTTTAACAATGTACATCCACATTTCGCTAGCAATAGCCGGAATGTGTATCTTGGATTATGCACTGATGGATTTAGTCCATTTGGAATGTCAGGGAGACAATATTCATTGTGGCCAGTCTTTCTTACACCGTACAACCTGCCACCGGAGATGTGCATGTTACGAGAGTTTCTATTCTTGACCATATTAATACCTGGTCCAAAGCATCCAAAAAGATCTCTCGACGTTTTTCTACAACCACTGATAAAAGAGTTGAAAGATTTGTGGTCTACAGGGGTGAGGACATATGATTGTTCTACGAAAAAAATTTTACGATGCGAGCGATGCTTTTGTGGACCATAAGTGACTTTCATGCATATGGGATGTTGTCTGGATGGACTACACATGGGAGATTATCTTGTCCATATTGTAATGGAATGACAGATGCGTTTCAGTTGAAGAATGGTAGGAAGACTACTTGGTTAGATTGTCACCGTCAATTTCTTCCCGTTTACCACCCATACCGAAGAAACAAGACATTGTTCAGGCACAAAAGGGTTGTCAGAGACACTCCTCCTCCATACTTAACTGGCGAACAAATCGAAGCGCAAATCGATCACTACGGTGCTCTAGAAACAGCTCCTCGTGGTGGGAATTGGCATGTTCCCAGTAATATGCCTGATTCTTATGGTGTGCAGCACAATTGCCACAAAAAGAGTATATTTTGGGAATTGCCATATTGGAAAGATCTTCTTTTGTGCCACAACCTCGATGTGATGCACATAGAGAAGAATTTTTTTGAGAACATCGTGAACACTATATTAAATGTCCCAGGGAAGACGAAAGATAACGTAAAATCGAGGTTGGACTTACCCGATATCTGCTCAAGGAGTGAGCTACATATAAAAAGCAATGGGGAAGTTCCAGTTCCAATATTCAGACTGTCATCAGAAAAAAAGTCTGTGTTGTTCAACTGGGTGGCTTTAGAAGTGAAGTTCCCTAATGGGTATGTTTCAAATCTCTCAAGATGTGTTGAGAAAGGGCAAAAGTTCTCCGGGATGAAGAGCCATGATTGTCATGTCTTTATGCAGCGACTACTTCCATTTGCATTTGCAGAGCTACTACCTCCGAAAGTACATGAAGCACTTTCACGTAATTAATATAAACAACGCAAACATTAATCTAATTATTTCTTTATATATATATATATATATATATAGTAATGTGTTTAATTTTTTTTCTGTAATATATAGGAATTGGAGCATTTTTAGGGATCTGAGCACCCGCACTCTTAAAGAGGAAGTTGTCCAACAACTTCATGAAAACATCCCCATCTTAATGTGCAACTTGGAGAAACTATTTCCGCCTGCTTTTTTTGACGTCATGGAACACCTAGTTGTCCACCTTCCGTATGAAGCATTACTTCGTGGACCTGTGCATTATGGATGGATGTATCAGTATGAAAGGGCCATGAAAACTTTGAAAGGAAAAGCCAAAAACCTAGCAAAAGTTGAAGGTTCTATTGTTGCGGGAAGCTTGACGGAAGAAACATCACATTTCACATCGTACTACTTTGCACCGAAAGTACGTACAAGGAAACGAGTTCCAAGAAGATATGATGATGGTGGTGTCGTGCCTACATATATGGAAGAAGATGTTCCAGACATCTTTTGTCAAATTGGGCGAATGGGTGGGAAATTGAAAGAGGTTTGGTGGTCGAGTAATGAAGACGTCCATAGTGCACACCTTTATATTCTTATCAATTGTGTGCATCCATTGATTGGTTATTTTGAAAGGTAAACATATAAACATACACACTTATATATTTATATATTCAATTGATTAAATAACATAACATAATATTTTACAGCCAATTTGTGACTCAAGTCGAAGAAGCAATACGTGGTATATCGACAACTGAGTTAGACAAAAGGAAAAATCAACACTTTATCAAGTGGTTGAGGAAACATGTATTTATTAATTATAACTTAAATTTTATGCATATATTATGCAAAGTAAGTCTAATGTGTAGTTTTATACTACTTTTTTTGCAGGTTGATTATGACGATCCTGAGTATCCTGCATGGTTTAGGGAATTACTTCAAGGTCCAGTTGCAAAGGTCACTACATCATCGATGTATTTCACCCGAGGCTATACTTTCCATACCTACGACTATGGTAGACACCGGGCGACAAGTAATTATGGAATATGTGTGAAAGGCGAAACAGATTTCTACGGGATATTGCAGGAGATTTATGAAGTTCAATTCCCAGGAATGAGTCTGAAATGCGTTATCTTCAAGTGTGAGTGGTATGACCCCGTCGTCAACAGAGGTGTTCGGATTAACAAGAACGGTGTAGTTGATGTCAATGGCGGACGAAGGTACAACAAATTATTTTTTTGACATACATGTTCTGATTAATTTACGTTGTCTTCATTTTTGCAGGTACAACAAATTCGAGCCTTTCATATTAGCTTCCCAAGCAGATCAAGTTTGCTTCATTCCATACCCTCGGATTACTACCTCAGGAATCAACTGGTTATCTGTTATCAAAGTTACACCTCGAGGACGAATAATCGCTGGAGAAGAACCACCATTACAAGAAGAAAATACCAATGAAATTATGGAACCTGAAGCAGAAATTGATGACATCCTACTCATTGATCCGCATAATCGTGAATACGAAGATGTTCCTGATCACTCAACGGACGACGGTGTTGAGGACGAGTTTTACGAAAATGATGATGTTTCTACAGATTCTGAGAATGTATCCGAATGAATTATGTATGTTTTATAAGTTTGTTTAATCAAAAAACGAATTTGAATTATGTATGTTTTAAATTTGTTTAATCAGAAAATTGAAATTGAATTTGAATTTGAGGTTTAGGTGTAGAAGAGGTTTGGAGTTTAGTTGTAGAATATGTTATAAGTTATGGAAGATGTGGTTTGGGGTTTGGGGTTTCAAGTTTAGGGATATACAAATCCTTTCCTCGTAAAGTCCTAGTAAAATAAAACACGGGACTAGTGTTTTCCTCGTAAGGTCCTAGTAGAATTTTACTAGGACTTTACGAGGAAAACACTAGTCCCGTGTTTTATTTTCCTCGTAAAGTCCTAGTACAAGATTTACTAGAACTTTACGAGGAAAACACTAGTCCCGCATTTTATTTTACTAGGATTTTACGAGGAAATGGAAACACGGGACTAGTGCTTTCCTCGTAAAATTGTAGTAAACCTACTAGGATTTTACGAGGAAAACTGTTTCCTTATATAAACTCGAGCCATCGATTTCTCTCATTTGTAGCAAGCTTCTCTCAAAATCCTCTCAAGGTACTCTCTAACTCCTAGTTAAGTGATTAGATTAGGGAATTTAGATTAGGTGGTTAGTTTAAGGAATTTAGATTAGGTGGTTAGTTTAGGGAATTTAGATTAGGTGGTTAGTTTAGGGAATTTAGATTAGGTGGGATACTTTTTTTAATTGTTTTTTAAATGATACGAGAATTAATGTTTATTTTTTTTAAAAAAAAATTAGATGCCTAGACAAGACAAGGTTGATAGGGCTCAGAGGTCATCTCATCAGGGCAGTAGTATTCATTACGGAGATCTTTTCGGTCGTGAGGTTGGCGGATCATCTTCTTCCGCTCCTGGTTCTACGATTCCGGATGCCGAAAGTGTCCCCGAGACTCAGTTCCCACCTCCTCCTCCTCCTCCACCGGCCGTCGGGGTTCATCCCGATTTGGAGGTGCCGCCAACCGCTCCATTTGCGGTGTACACAGTCGAGGATATTATGGCAGCTCCAGGCAGGGAAGGGCTACCTGAGTTAGATCCTTTCCGACGGGACGGCCACATCATATTCTGGTATGTTTCATTTTTTAAAAATGTATTTTAATTTATTTCTTAATTAACAAAAAATAACAAAAATTAATATTTTTATTTTTGTTTTTCAGGTTTAATGTTGACGGGTGTGTCGCTCAGAGCGTCACCGATTCTATCAAGGGATACTTTCCCGATCCAGCTCCAAACTGGAAAATGACGGTCAGCCACACCAAAAAGACCTGGTTCAAAACGTTCGCCGTAAGTCATTTGTTTTTTAATTATTTCTAAATTTTGATATTATTGAACTAATAATTAATTTAATATTTTCTTGTTTCAGCAAAAATATCGTTGGTCCATAGGGATTCACGAGCGGGTGAAGAAGGAGTTTGAGGCGAAGGCAAAATCGCGATTGGTCGACATAGTCTACAACTGTAAGACCAATTTTCTGGTGAATTTTTAAATTTAATTGAGTTTATATCATGATTTCAAATGATTTTAAAAATATTTTTCTTTCAGGTCGATGGTTATGAGGCGGGGAAACCCGATTGCCTCACATCGTTTGTGTGGGATGGCCTGATCAGATATTGGGGGTTGCCGGACTCGATCAGAACCTCCCACACAAACTCCGGGAACCGCATGACAAAAGACGAGCATGGCAACACCAAGATGCTTCACACCGGGGGTCGAAAACCTCACGCGGGAATCCGTCTAGACATGGTAATTAAATTAATAATTTAATTACTAATTAATATTTAAGTTTTTAATTATTTTCTAATTAATAATTAAGTTTTTAAATTATTTTTTGTAGGCTAAAGAGAGAGGAGCTCTTCCATCTCTGAAAGAGCTTTACGAGAGGACCCACCGGAACAAGGCTGGGAATTTTGTAGACCCTAGATCCGAGCGGATCTACAACGAGGTTGCTGCTCGGGTTGACCACCGCCTGACCCAGCTGAGTCAGCAGTCTGGGACACCCGTCATATTATCCACTCCTGAAGTGGATAAGATTTACAAGGAGGTAAATAATTAATTTGTTTTTCTATTAATGAATTTTATTATTTATTTAATTTATTTTTTAACTTTATTAATCAATCTTTTTATTTAAAGGTCGCCCCTAGGAAAAAGAGGCGTATCGTCGGGATTGGTTCCGTTAACGATGTTCGTGCAGTGACATCGTCTTATGCTCAGGAACAGAACGATGCGAATGTTCAGCTGCGCTTTTATGTGAGTTCTCTCTCCGAAATCGTAGACGCTTTGGCAGTCGGGAACCCGGTAGTGGCGGAGATGTTGCGTGTCCGACGGGAATCTGGAGCACTTCCAACCCAACATCATCCACCGCCACAATCATAACCGTCGACGAGCAACATGGACAAGGGGAACTTTCGGGATGACGAAGACTTTGTTCGTCAATTTCACCAGCAGCTTCCGTAGTTTTTCTTTTTATTGTATATAATGAATTTAAAACTTAAATATTTAGTTATATATAAAATATTTTGTTATTTCGTTTTTATTTTATAATTTAGATTTTTTAATTTTCAAAAAATATATTATTTATATATATTTAAATTATTATTTTTTAATAGAGAAAAACGTTTCGAGGTAAATTCCTAATAAAGGCTTCGAAGTAAGGTACTCGTAAAGGGTCGAAGTAAGTTCCTCGTAAACTTTCGAAGTAATTTCCTCGTAAAAGTTTGTAGTAGATTCCCAGTAAAACCATACGACGCCTTTACGAGGAAATGTTTTACTACGACCTTACGAGGACTGCTATGAGGACTTTACGAGGAAACTTTATTCACGACCTTACGAGGAAAATGTTTCCTCATAAATTTACTAGGATTTTACGAGGAAATTAGCTTTACGATGAACGTGTCACTACGAAACGCGTTTCCTCGTAAGTTCCTAGTAAAGAGTCCTTTACTAGGAAATTACGAGGAAATACCGTCCTAGTAAAACTCGTGTTTTCTTGTAGTGAGCCCTAAGACAATCCTTTCTACTTTTGTTCAAGATGATAGAGGA
Organism: Moricandia arvensis; assembly: GCA_905132765.1. Lineage (NCBI taxonomy): Eukaryota > Viridiplantae > Streptophyta > Magnoliopsida > Brassicales > Brassicaceae > Moricandia > Moricandia arvensis. The sequence goes on along the minus strand of CAJHQP010004002.1, from coordinate 13,894 downwards.
TTATTGCGGATGAAACAAAAGATTTAAAAAGTAAACGAGACTTCCCTAACCAAAGTTTCTCTGATACCACATGACACACGCCTAGGATGCTTCTTTGGTTGATGGGAGGATAGATCCTTGCATCAACGAATCAGTGACTCAAGTTGTTCAAGTTTGTGGATTGAATGGTGACACAAGAGGGATGAGAGAACTCTTGATACTCCTAGATGAATAGCTCGGATATGACACACCAAGTTAAACACCCTTAAAGTTCTGGATATTACACACCAGAAGACACTCGACAAGATTTTAGAGAGAGAGCCGTCAAGAGAGAACAAAAGACTTGATAATAGATTGCCTGAGTACAATAGGGTTTGCGGAAACCCTTAAATAAAAGAAACCAAAGAACAAGCTCTCTAGGGTTTCGAAAACATAACATGAAAACTATAGTTTAAAAGATAACATAAGCTAAAGATAAATGTTCCTCTTGGGCCGAGATAGGGACTAGGTGATTTGTAGGACAAGTTGTGGTCTCGTTAAAAACCTTCCTCTGGAAAACCTCGTGGGACAAAACCAAAAGCAAGGAAAAGAGCACACACCAAATGTCTTGCCTAAACCCTAACTCAGCTTGATGTAGAGATAGCTTGAATGGTGATCAAGTTATCTCGGATCAAACCTTGTCCAAGACTTTCTTCTTGTTGAGGATGTGAAGTGAGTAATCCTACAACAGTATCGTTAAATTTCTTGGCTCTGGAACGGGTCATGGGATCTTCTGGAGTGGTCAAAGCATCGTCACCAGGCTGCTGGTGCATTGTGGCATCATATGGCTCGTCTAAGCTCTCTTTGCTCTCTTTAGTAATCTGGTCCATGATCACATCACCTTCAAGGCCTAGGGATTGGCCTGTGGGTCTTTGGTGTTCTCATCAGTGTGATGGACACCAAAGACCCTGGATCATGGCCTAACCGTGATGTGCAACTCATTGGCTTCATTGCACATTACAAACTCCTTCTCGGATCTTTTCTTTGGGGCTGGCTTGTGTCTTCCCTTCTCTCATGGTTCTTGCCTTCCTCATCAGGTCAGATCACACGCCTAGCTTCACCTTGTCTTCTTGATTATCCAAGTAAGCTACCTGATACATCATTCTACAAGTGTATCAGTTCTCAAGAGATAAACCTATCATGAATGTATATAAAAGATAAGATCAGGTTTACTCCCTTGTTTAGATGGTGAGGAGTAGCTGCTCTGAACTAGCCACTTGAATCCTTCACTTGCTGAGCTTAACAGTTCCTTCTCTTATCATGCAAGCTCATCCACACTCCCCTCAAGCTTGAGACCAAGTATAGAGAAGGTCCAAGCTTGAATGGTGAGCGCATGTTAACTCCATGATAACTCATGCGGAGGGCACCACCATCTTCTTCAGACTTGATGCTTGAGTCTCCACTACATCACCACTGCATTGAGGAGATACCTCAGTCCACTCTACAATCACCTCACACTTAGCTTGTTGAGTGACCTTCTTCTTCCCTCACAACGGCTTGATCTCTTCTAGATCAGCATGCAATGGCCTTGAGTAACATAGGTCATTGAGCTCTAGGATCATCAGGTGGCTCACTTTTCTCCCCTCCTCAAGCTTAGATTCGTTATGTGTCCAAGCTTGAAATGACCCTCAATGAGCCTTACGATCAGGAGCACACCACAAACAAGTACTGTGCATTCAACCACTGATCAACCCTTTTCCTTTATCTCCAATGCCTACTGATCATCAGTCTCCTCCAGACTTAAGTGATGATCACTTGGCTTGTGTATCCCCAAATACACCCCAGCACCAATAACTCTCCATTGCTGAAACAATGGGCGCTGCCTTGTCTTTCTTGATTTGGTTAGACACTGAACACTTCTTATGTTCCAGTACAGCACTCAAACTCAAGTAAAGATTAGACACAATGCATTGGCATTTAGCCAATATCTTACTAGCTTTGCACTTAGATGACCTCTTATTATCATTAAGATCCATCTAATTCAAGCTTTCCATTCTCTAAATGCAAGCAAGTTCTTTTCAAGAATCAGGTCAAGACATTTAGGCTACTTCATAATTAATATTCAACAACCTTTATTCTGATTCTATTGCAAGTAAGCTGGAAAAGACATTTAATCTAGCATCCTAGCAACACAAGTCATTTAGAATCGAGGCTATGCCATATTTTTATGAATAATCAGACTCAATGCTATGCTTTCAATCTGTCTACTTCATGAATGCACCAGATTCAGAACATACTATCCAATATCTTGATTAGCACACATTATAGAACAGGAGCAAGCATTTTAAAACTCAATCGTCAATCAAGACTCTTTATAGCATCCTGGGACAGATTCTAAACAATCTCATTTACCAATCTTTAAACAAGTATCCTCAGGTTATCACAACACCCAGCACATTATACTCAAGCTTTATACAAAAGGAAAGAGGTTTCTTACAGCCAAGGATCATTGTATAGATCCTTGATTCCATTGGACAGAATCTGAGTTGTTGGCGTGCACTCCAACTTCTCCATCTTCCATGGACATTTCCTTTCACCCCACCATGGCAAAGACACCACCTTTCTTCACTTTCAAGACGCCATCACCATGAACAAGAGGAAAGCTTTCATCTTTCTTCTTGGACAGTGTATAGAACCCATGAACAAGCTGCTTGAAGAGGGTAGCTAATCCACTTCATAGCTTCTGTCTTATAGTTTCTTCTTTCTTCAGGGAGCATGAGAGAGTGGGAGAGAGCAAGAACAGCTTCTGGAAACATCATGGATGGACCACACCTTCTGCTGGACAGAAACTTCTTCTTGGTTTAAAATCACCATGGGAGAGAGCTTGAGCTTGCAGAAGCTTGGAACCAAGTTCTGATGAACCTGGCTCTGATACTATGTTAGCTTTATCAGAGCTCAGGCTGTGTGTGTGAAGAGCCCGCCATTAAAGGCTGCGAGAGAGCTTGAGAGTGAAAGAGAAGGGTCTGATCTAAACAAAGAGGTGTCTTGAATCAGAAACAAAGTATAAGAGATTAAGAGAGATTTTGAGTATAAGAAAGAGGTAGATTAAAGGGAGACCGATCAAGAACGAGAACTCTTAGGAAGGAGAAGGGGAAATACCCCTAACTCTCTTAACCATTACAAATGGCCCAATGGGTCTTTTTATATGCTTTTCAAGGCTGAAACATAAACCTAAATCTAATGGCTGATAGGACTTGAAGATGGACGCCTAGGATTCATTTTTGGAGTGGTCTTGATGCAACTGAGTGATGGGAGCTGATTGGTTGGTCAAAGGAAAGGCTGGCTCCTTATTGGCTTCTCATAGGCGCCCATGAATGTTCCCGTGTATCTGTCCAGATACATGGTCCCCTACACAGCTTCTGGACAGCTCATGCTAGCTCACTCTTTTGTCTTCTTCTCTTAAAGGTTTGTCTTCTTCTCTTAAAGATCAGAAGCTCGTCTGTTAGTCCCAGACTTTGCACGGGTAGTACTTTTTCTCTTAGGTAGTTGTAAAGCTCAGCAAGTGAAGGATTTCTTCCTCCATGTTTAATTCTGATTTGATGTCCTCATCACTTAAGCACCTTACCCAAGCTATGTGCACTTTTAAACACTATCCATAAAAGCATCATGCTTTTATGGTTAGCTTGGGTGGGAGTCAAGTAAGATCCTACGAAGAAGCAATGAAAGACAAAGAATGGAGGGATTCAGTTGGAGCTAAGGCAGATGCAATGATCAAGAATGACACTTGGTTTGAAAGCAAACTACCAAAGGGGAAGAAGGCAGTAACCAGCAGATGGATTTTCACTATCAAGTACCTTGCAAATGGGAAGATTGATAGGAAGAAAACAAGATTAGTGGCAAGGGGTTTTACTCAAACCTATGGAGAAGACTACATAAACACCTTTGCTCCTGTCGCCAAGCTTCACACAATAACGATTGTCCTATCCCTTGCAGTGAACATAGAATGGGGGCTTTGGCAAATGAATGTAAAGAATGCTTTCCTACAAGGAGAACTTGAAGATGAAGTTTACATGAATCCTCCTCCGGGCCTTGAACATTTCGTGAAAGATGGAAAAGTTATGAGGTTGAAGAAGGCTATATATGGTCTAAAGCAGTCTCGTAGAGCCTGGTACACCAAGCTGAGCACTACCCTCAATGGGAAAGGCTTCAAGAAGTCAGAACTCGATCACACCCTCTTCACCTTGACCACTTCATCAAGTATGGTTGTTCTTCTTCTGTATGTTGATGATATCATCATCACAGGAAGTGACAAGGCTGGTATTCAATCTACCAAAGAGTTTCTGAAATCAGTATTTGAAATCAAAAACTTAGGAGAAATGAAATACTTCCTTGGTATTGAGATATGTAGATCCAAGGAAAGTTTGTTCCTTTCTCATTTGAAATATACACTTGATCTTTTGAAAGATGCAGGTAAACTTAGAGGGAAGACAGTGAGAACACCCTTGGAAGAGGGGGAGATTGAAGATAGTCAACCGTTTGAAGATGCCAAGCTTTACAGAAAGATTGTGGGTAAGTTGATCTATCTAACTATTACACGACCTGATATATGTTTTGCTGTGAATTAGGTGAGATAACATATGCAAGGACCAAAGGAGCATCATTGGAAAATGGTTAATCGGATACTGATGTACTTGAATGGCTCACCAGAGCAAGGAGTGTTGATGGGGTGCAACAAAAGCAATGAAGTGGTAGGATACTGTGATGCTGATTGGGCTGGAGAGCGTGCAGATAGGAAGTCTACCACAGGCTACTGCACATTCAATGGTGGGAACTTGGTTACTTGGAAGAGCAAGAAGCAGAAGGTGGTTTCATGCTCTAGTGCTGAGGCTGAGCATAGAGCCATGCTGAATCTGACTAATGAGTTAGTTTGAATCAAGGGGATAGTGAAGCACTTGGATATTGATCAGTCCACGCCAATGACCATGCATTGTGACAACCAAGCAGCAATCAACACTGCCTCAAACTCGGTGTTCCATGAGAGAACCAAGCATATTGAAGTTGATTGCCACAAGGTGAGACAGATGATAGTTCAAGGGGTGATCTTACCTTGTTACACTCGGAGTGAAGACCAGTTGGCTGATGTTTTTACCAAAGCCTCGAGGCAAAAGACACTTGAGTCCATCCATTACAGGTTGGGACTCATTAATCTTACCAGGAACAACTAAACCCCTCGCCATGAGGTCTTTACTCTTTTCCTTGCTAAGGTTTTATCCCTAAGGAGGGTTTTCTTCGGGAAGGTTTTTAATTAGGAAGATCTCATGGCATTCCAAGCTTGACTTGTTCCACATGGTCAAGCTTGAGGGAGAGTGTTGAACTGAATAAGAGATGGGATTATGTTATATGGAGAAGGCTTGAGAAGACTTATGAAATGAAGAGGAAGAAGTTTGGGAGTGTCCGTACAGATCCGTACAAGGCCGTACAAGTAGGCCGTACAAGTTGTTCGTACAACCATTAGGTCGACCAAAGTTACTTTGGGTCGACCACAGTTACTCCGGGTAAACCTAAGGAAGTTACCATGCACGGATAAGCTTCCTCCCTTCTTCCTTCCGTATGTCCACAGACACTGAACCTTATGGATAAGGTTCACTCCGCGTAGAGACAGGCTGGCTAAGAGCATCGGGTCAAGATACCATTGGCATCAAGGGTGTGAGCATTCTGGTCCATGCATTTCAAACCAGGCGCGCCTATGGTCTTGACTTCACTTGCTCGAGTTGAAACCTTATCCTATTGTATCCGTTAAGCTTGTTTATCCTTCTCTATATATTTGTAATCTCTCTCATTCATTAATCAATCAAGTTTTCGAGTCTCTCTTTTCGCTCTAAGTTTTTCATACCCAGAAATGGGTTCTTAGTAAAGTTTGGTCCTTTAGACTCGGAATCTCTCCTAATCTCTCTCAAAGTCTCTTATTCTCATCTATACTCGGATCCTATTCTACTTTTCATGTTTAAGAGGATTCAACCACCAGTTGGTTGTCTCTTCCTTTGAATCGTGAGTTCCTGTTGTATGGTTGAAGAGGATTCAGTTACAAGTTAACTAAATAATCTCTTGGCATGAGACAAACACTCATGAATTCCAACATTTGTGGCATCTATTACAGATTATGCTAGCTACCTTTGAAAGTACAGAAGACTTACATTGCTCTAACTCCTGCTTTGGATATTGCTTGTGCTTCTTGGTGTTAGATTTATCAGAGATCAGGCTGTGTGTGTGAAGGGCCCGCCATTAAAGGCTGCGAGAGAGCTTGAGAGTGAAAGAGAAGGGTCTGACCTAAACAAAGAGGTGTCTTGAATCAGAAACAAAGTATAAGAGATTAAGAGAGATTTTGAGTATAAGAAAGAGGTAGATTAAAGGGAGACTGATCAAGAACGAGAAATCTTAGGAAGGAGAAGGGGAAATCCCCCTAACTCTCTTAACCATTACAAATCGTCCAATGGTTATTTTTATATGCTTTTCAAGGCTGAAACATAAACCTAAATCTAATGGCTGATAGGACTTGAAGATGGACGCCTAGGATTCATTCTTGGAGTGGTCTTGATGCAATCTGAGTGATGGGAGCTGATTGGTTGGTCAAAGGGAAGGCTGGCTCCTTATTGGCTTCTCATAGGCGCCCATGAATGTTCCCATGTATCTGTCCAAATACATGGTCCCCTACACAGCTTCTGGACAGCTCATGCCAGCTCACTCTTTTGTCTTCTTCTCTTAAAGGTTTGTCTTCATCTCTTAAAGATCAGAAGCTCGTCTTTTAGTCCCAAACTTTGCACGGGCCGTACCTTTTCGCCCTATTTTTCCACAAACTCTTCAAACATCTTTAAAGCCGTAATGAGAACATCTTTGGGTCGCCCTATTTTTGTACGGTCCGTACCTCGCCCTATTTTTGCACGGTCTGTACCTCGCCCTATTTTTGCACAAGTCCCAAATCTTCTCAAACGGTCGATTGTGAAAGTTTCGGGTCAACCTGGTCCGTATGGATCCGTACGGTCCGAGTACATCCGTCCGTACCAAATCCGTACGGCCTCGCCTTAACTTTGCACATTCTCCCATTTTCTCCTCAACAGCCTTCTAAGTCCCTCCTGAACTTGGCCCTATCTTTGCAAAACCTCCAGAGCACTTCTAACCACCTTTAGTCACTTCTAAAGCCTTGTAGACAATCTCCGGAGGTTTCACCCTAACTTTGCACCAGACCCAAACTCATATCAACTCTTCCTTTGGCTCCATGTTTTCTTCAAGTTAACACTCCCCCTCAAGCGTGACTTTAGAGATCCTAAGTCAAGATTGGAACCTTGAAGAACTCCCTCATTAAAAACCTTATGGGAGAAAACCATCCTTAGGGATAAACCCCTCATATGGAAAAGAGTAGAGCCTTCAAGGCTTAGGGATTGGGCAGTGGGTCCTTATGCGGCTAGGTTTAAAAAAATCTAGGGCTTTCGCCTAAACCAAAAAGGAAAGTGCACCAAATTTTCGCCTAAACCTTAAACAAAATCGAGGAGCCCTAAGACAATCCTAGTTCTACTTTTGTTCAAGATGATAGAGGATTATTGCGGATGAAACAAAAGATTTAAAGAGTAAACAAGACTTCCCGAACCAAAGTTGCTCTGATACCACATGACACATGCCTAGGATGATTCTTTGGTTGATGGGAGGATAGATCCTTGCAAGAACGAATCAGTGACTCAAGTTTTTCAAGGTTTGTGGATTGAATGGTGACACAAGAGGGATGTGAGAACTCTTGATACTCCTAGATGAATAGCTCGGATATGACACACCAAGTTAAACACCCTTAAAGCTCTGGATATTACACACTAGAAGACACTCGACAAGCTTTAGTGAGAGAGCCGTCAAGAGAGAACAAAATACTTGATAATGGATTGCCTGAGTACAATAGGGTTTCCGAAAACCCTTAAATAAAAGAAACCAGAGAACAAGCTCTCTAGGGTTTCGAAAACATAACATGAAAACTATAGTTTAAAAGATAACATAAGCTAAAGATAAATGTTCTTCTAGTAGTCTTGGGCCGAGATAGGGCCTAGGTGATTTGTAGGACAAGTCGTGGTCTCGTTAAAAACCTTCCTCCGGAAAACCTCGTGGGACAAAACCAAAAGCAAGGAAAAGAGCACACACCAAATGTCTTGCCTAAGCACTAACTCAGCTTGATGTAGAGATAGCTTGAATGGTGATCAAGATATCTCAGATCAAACCTTGTACAAGACTTTCTTCTTGTTGTGGATGTGAAGTGAGTAATCCTACAACAGTCTCCTTAAGTTTCTTGGCTCTGGAACAGGTCATGCTGTGTGTGTGAAGAGCCCGCCATTAAAGGCTGCGAGAGAGCTTGAGAGTGAAAGAGAAGGGTCTGATCTAAACAAAGAGGTGTCTTGAATCAGAAACAAAATATAAGAGATTAAGAGTGATTAAGAGAGATTTTGAGTATAAGAAAGAGGTAGATTAAAGGGAGACTGATCAAGAACGAGAAATCTTAGGAAGGAGAAGGGGAAATCCCCCTAACTCTCTTAACCATTACAAATCGCCCAATGGTTCTTTTTATATGCTTTTCAAGGCTGAAACATAAACCTAAATCTAATGGCTGATAGGACTTGAAGATGGACGCCTAGGATTCATTCTTGGAGTGCTCTTGATGCAATCTGAGTGATGGGAGCTGATTGGTTGGTCAAAGGGAAGGCTGGCTCCTTATTGGCTTCTCATAGGCGCCCGTGAATGTTCCCATGTATCTGTCCAGATACATGGTCCCCTACACAGCATCTGGACACCTCATGCCAGCTCACTCTTTTGTCTTCTTCTCTTAAAGGTTTGTCTTCTTCTCTTAATGATTAGAAGCTCGTCCTTTAGTCCCGAACTTTGCACGAGCCGTACCTTTTTGCCCTATTTTTGCACAAACTCCCCAAACATCTTTAAAGCCGTAATGAGAACATCTTTGGGTCGCCCTATATTTGCACGGTCCATACCTCGCCCTATATTTGCACGGTCCATACCTCGCCCTATTTTTGCACGGTCCGTACCTCGCCCTATTTTTGCACGGTACGTACCTCGCCCTATTTTTGCACGGTCCATACCTCGCCCTATTTTTGCACAAGTCCCAAATCTTCTCAAATGTTTGAGTGTGAAAGTTTCGGGTTAACCTGATCCGTACGGATCCGTATGGTCCGAGCACATCCGTCCGTACCAAATCCGTACGGCCTCGCCCTAACTTTGCACATTCTCCCATATGCTCCTCAACAGCCTTCTAAGTCCCTCCTAGACTTGGCCCTATCTTTGCACAACCTCCAGAGCACTTCTAAACACCTTTAGTCACTTGTAAAGCCTTGTAGACAATCTCCGAAGGTTTCACCCTAACTTTGCACCAGACCCAAACTCATATCAACTCTTCCTTTGGATCCATTTCTTTCTTCAAGTTAACACTCCCCCTCAAGCTTGACTTTAGATATCCTAAGTCAAGCTTGGAACCTTGAAGAACTCCCTCATTAAAAACCATATGAGAGAAAACCCTCCTTAGGGATAAAACCCTCATAAGAAAAAGAGTAGAGCCTTCAAGGCCTGAGGAATGGCCAGTGGGTCTTTTGTGTTCTCAGCAGTGTGATGGACACCAAAGACCTTGGATCATGGCCTAACCGTGATGTGCAACTCATTGGCTTCATTGGACATTACCAACTCCTTCTCGGATCTCTTCTTTGGGGCTGGCTTTTGTCTTCCCTTCTCTCATGGCTTCTTGCCTTCCCTATCAGGTCAGATCATACGCCTAGCTTCTCCTTGTCTTCTTGAGTATCCAAGTAAGGTACCTGATACATCATTCTACAAGTGTATCAGTTCTCAAGAGATAAACCAATCATGAATGTATATAAAGAGATAAGATCAGGTTTACTCACTTGTTTAGATGGTGAGGAGTGGCTGCTCTGAACTAGCCACTTGAATCCTTCACTTGCTGAGCTTAACAACTCCTTCTCTTATCATGCAAGCTCATCATACTTAGTTTGTTGTTCTGACTTGGTTTGAACTTTCTTTGTTGGAACTGTAGGCCTCAGCTCTGTCTTCTTCTTAGGTAGTTGTAAAGCTCTTTTAAACCACTGAAAAGTTGCTTGAGGCTCGATCATATGTAGCGAACTCATATTTTTGAATTTTGCTTCTCTTGAGTGCCTTTCTTTGGTACTGCATTTGGTTGCACACGTTGTTCCTTTGGTTTCTTCTTGGTTGATACAACTTCCCTTTTGCTTCTGTAGGTGTTGCACATGATCTCCCTTGAGTTAGGACCACACATTTTCTTTTGCTTAATCTTTGGAGTTGGCATGGGTGCTAGAATCAATATCCTTGTTTTAGGGAATACATCTGGGCGCCTGAAATGATATTCCTTGTTGCTCTCAGCTCCTGTCACAAACTCCTCACGTAGTAGCTCCTTCATTTCTGTCCAGGAAGCATCATGATCATACCACCAATATGCATACTCAGTTAGAGTATCCTCAGCAATTTGTGGTTTCTCCTCCTCTTTAACTTGGTGAAGTTGAAACCATTGCTCCAAATCTTTCTCCAACCTTAGGCAAGCTTCTGGTCCTTAGTGAGGGCCTGCATATTTGATGTATCTTGGCTCATAATCTCAATCACTTATTTTAACCTCATTTAACGTTTCTTCTACAGAAATGTCATGTTCATTTGTTTCCCCATATTCAAGGTTTACTTCAGAATAGTGTGAACAGATTTGGGAATCAGTCTCATCCTGGTGTTCCTCCTCATGATCAGAGTATAGTATTTCACACCATTGCCTCTCTTCCACGTTTGACTCCTCATGTTCAGAGTTATAATCAAAGCCATCTTCTGGATAAGCCTTTTCCGATTCATTTTCTGCCTCTCCGTTGAAACAACTAAAAGTTTATCAGAGTTCAGGCCGTGGGTTATGTGAGGAGATCCAACCTTAACAGGTTTAGACTGGTCTTGTTTCAAAGAGAGTGAAAGAGAGAGAGACTTGATGGAGAAGATTAGGATGAGACTAAGAGAATGGGGAGACTTGAAGAGATTCGTGAGACTTGTAAGAACAGAGACTAAGAGACAGAGATTTAGAACCCAGAAAAGAATAGGAAGGAGGAGGGGAAACCCCATTCTCTCACTTGATGTTTAAAAGCGACAATACAAGGTATAAATAGGTAAATGAGCTACTTCTAGGGTTTACAAGGAAAATCAACCAAGCATGTGAAGTCAACAAGGAAATGGGCGGCCTATTTTGAATTGTGTGGACTAAAATCAATACATGCTTGGCCACGTTGTCTCTTGCTGGTTACCAAGGGAAGACTTGGCTAGGAATGAGCCAACAATGCACTTGAATTCGTCCATAGATCAGTCCAGGTTCAGAATACAGCTTGCTCTTCCTTTTCAGCACATGGGAACAGATCATGACAGGCAGGCTGGTCTTCCTTGCTTGTTGGCGAGTCAATAAAGGTGAATCTTATCCATAAACGGTCAAGTGACCTCAGTATCTTCCTTGTTGCTTCCTTAGACCAGAAAATGCCTTAGAATCTTTTCTCCGTTGTCCATAACTTCCATGTCACCTTCTTCATACCTTAGGGCTTAAGTTATCACCATGGGAGTGTACGGATTAGGGTTTGGTCCGTACACTTTTGCCTAATTTTTGCACAAACCCAAAACATTCTGATTTGGTCGAATGTAAAGTTTTGGGTCGACCTGGTCCGTACGGATCCGTACGGTTCGAGTACATCCGTCCGTACCAAATCCGTACGGCCTCACCCTAAATTTTCACGTTCTCCCAAATGACTCCAAATTTTACCCAAGCCTTCTTCCTTCATTATAAACCCTTCCTGGACCTCTTTCTAGCTCAGCATTGTTTTCTGGTCCCTCTTTAATTCTTAACAGAACTTCCACAAAGGTTTGGTCCTTCTTTGTTCAATAACCTTTAGTGATTGATTATCACTTCATGTTTAACACTCCCCCTCAAGCTTGACTCTAGAGATCCTAAGTCAAGCTTGGAACCCTGAAGTCATTCCTCATTAAAAACCTTATGAGAGAAAACCCCCCTTAGGGATAAAACCCCCCTTAGGGATAAAAGTAAGCTCCTTCAAGGCCTAGGGATTGGCCATTAAGTCTTTGTGCCTTAGAACCAGTCTGGTTGGACACAAAGAACTCTGGATCGTGGCCTAAACTCGTACAGCAACAACACAAGGCTTGCACACTCATAAAACTCGGCTTGACCTCTTCATAGACCCGGTTTGGGTCTCCCCCTTTCAACTGACTTCAAGGCCATCTTAAAGAAGCTAGGAAACGACCATGATCATCTTCAGTGAGACTCGAGCATTGGTAATGGTACCTGATACATTATCCCAAAGGTGCATCAGTACTTATCAAGAACATCCACAAGAATGAGATACTTAGGCAAAGCTCAAAAGGCTGAAACAAAACCAGATATTCTAGCAACTTAGACATTCTTCTAAATGAAGCAAGATATCAATGATGGTTTCAACTAAGGCAATAGCACTAGATCTTATTCCATTTAACCAAACCAATCAGAACTCATCTATTCAAGCATTTTAAGAACCATTTCGAGATTTAAGAAGAAGTGATGAATGACTTAAAATAGTTTGAGTTCAAGTTACTTCCCTTTTTGTTTAGATGAGGGTGACTGGTTTGTCACTTGAATCCCTCACACCCGGCCAGTTGCAACCTCTTCATGGAAACTCCAACTTGATGGGAGGTTGGGTGGAGCTTTCAGCTTCAGTTTCAATCACCTCACCACAAAGGCCGCATTAAACTGAGCTTTCATAGACACACAACCAAGACTGCTCTGAACAGCCTCACTGCCTAGACCCGGTTGGATGATCCTTTGTTGAAGTCCTTGCAAGGGTTTGAAAATGGATCATGGATCATGTATATCCAGACTCCCCTCAAGCTTAACTCTGAGACTATGGGAGGAGCTAAGCTTGTGAGATGAGTATATACGATTCCATGGTCTTGAGGAACCATCAGTCTTTACAAGACTTGATGTCCTAACCCTTGTGAGTTTTGGCTCTCTTCCTTATACCAGGAACAAATGGTGTTTGAATCACCTTAAGAGCCCTCACAAGGTAGTCTCTCACTGTATGATATCCCACTCTACACTTCCTGTAGACTTTGGGACTAACATGTCCAAGTGGTATCATACAATAGCGTCAACCTCTCATTGCACACTCAATCACACTACACTTCCTGTAGTTTGGGGACTGGACTCGTCCAGTGATGATATGGCAATGGCAATACAAACTTTTCTTGTCACTATGGTTTGTCACTGTATCACTTCATGTGTACCTAACATCACCACAACTCAATGCAAACATTAGATCATCCCATTCGGACAAAACCAAGATCACACATCTGGTTTGATCACCAATGCCTCAACAACACAAAACTCTTGAACCATCAAACCACAGAAACAAGCCTTAGGCAAACTTAAATTCTCTTGATGCAATGCAAGACTGAAATAAAGCAATTGCAACTAGGCTAGATTTTTAAATGCACCATATATGAATGCAACAAATGACAGATATGCCAATGCAACATATACTTATCACCATTAGCTTAATCAAGAACCATACAACCAGTAGCCTGGACATGCTTCTAAATGCTACTAGAACACAAGACGGATTAGCTAAGACAATAACAAGGCAAGATAACAGGACTCGGAAAGACCAGAACCTGTATGTTTATGCAACTGTACCAAAGATCCTCAAGATGCTATGAATGCAACAGACTTTGACAGGCAATCATGTGAATGTAATAGATTCAATCCGAATGAACTAGCAACTATATGATATCATAAACAACCTAATCAGAATGCAAGAAACAACTAGGCATATTAATGAGCAATGGTTTCATCAAGACCATAGATTCAGTA
>CAJHQP010004001.1:0-60094 GCA_905132765.1 Moricandia arvensis | reverse complement strand
CAAAAAAGAGTCATATAAGATGTTTGCTTGATGGGGTTTTTGGCTAGATATGTAGCCAACGCACAGAAGTACTTCTCAAAGTTCACAAAGAAAAGGTAATTAACCGCAATGTAGAACAACAAGTTCCTGAATCTCTGTGCATTACTGCAATGTAGAAGAAAAGGTTTTTTTTTCTCGTTCAGTATCTGTTTGTTCTTAAACAGATACCAATTTTATTTAACATCTCGGTCCTGTGACAGAACTGGACATTGTTGCATAATGCGTATGATATGTCATTAGAACATATCCAAAGCCTAGCTAAGACATGGTGGAAGATAAAAACAATCTGAATTCTAATATATTTCAACAAAAAGAAATTTTAAATAAATTCAAACATTGTCTTGGTTATAAAGGTTTTAGGATCCGTCCAGTTAATAAACTCGGACAAAGGCGAAGCTGTTACGTTTACTACGAACCTCTCGTATGTTACATTTAATTCCTCCTCTGCTTTGATCTCTGAAACTTGGTAAGACAATTGACACCTAAACATATTTTAGGCCTAAACAACCGTGAGGATGTTCCTCCAATCTATGCGAGACGATCGAAAAAGATGAAGATGCATTTAAGGTTTTAATTTTTTATAAACCATTTTAGCTAGAAGAGCTCCATAAAGAATAGGTTTGACTTAAGCGTAAAAGTAATGTTAGGTAATTACGGAGAATGGACCAAACCACGGTTATGGTGTATTAGTCCCTCTGCTGTGCCTAAATACAGCAATGCCTTTTAACTCGCGTCGTTTTTTGTATCCATCTGAGGTAAACTAATAAACCACTAAATCTGAATACTTGAGGCCTAAGGTTATGATTTTGATCATGAGTTTGATCTTTTCTGCAATTCCTATGTAATCAGGTGATGGAGTTCTTAAATCATTGGTGACATGGAAGAGATGCAATGGGTTAGTAGGTAGAAGTAGAAGAAGGTGTTTGATCTATATAAATGTTTATATGGAAGCTAGAAGATTATTGTTATACATAGAGGGAATGGCAGAAAGAGAGATGATGCAGAAGTAAAGCCATTCAGTTTTAATCTTTGGCTTATGATTCACAGTTGAGATTTTACGAGAAGGCGTCGGAGAAGAGATCAAATGATATCCAGCACTACCGTGTTTGGTGAGTAACAAAAGCATAATCAGCGAATGAAATCTACCTCTCATGTGGGTGGGATCTATTCCTAAGTCGCACACACGCACACCACCACAATGTAACACAGCGATTTCTCCATCCACGTTGCTGCAAATTAGCATTTCAGTTACCCTGGAGAAGCATTTGCCTTCTAAAAACATAGCTTTGCAGTTTTCATATCAGAAGCTCTTTGGCTCCACTGATGAATAGTACCTTTGTTTTCCAGCCTAACAACGGTTAGGTCTGGCTGTGGAATATGGGAAGTGTTCAAGAAGTGACCTTCCATTATGAGTGACTGAAGAGCATAGCAGCCATTCTGAAACCCACCTGACGAATGTGAAATATTCATAAAAGTTAGCATCTGCTTGGTACCGAAGGAGATTGGTGGTGCAGCAACTGTGATTTTCATTTACTTCTTTGTGTAATATGATTTTGCTACAGGTCTCATGATTTATTATTGTTAGTACCTTACTGTGTTATACGCAAATTTTGAGATCCAGTATACCCTAAAGTTGAACATACTGTAGTTTTTTTACCTGTTGGGGGACACGTTACTCCGATTGCCAATTTATGGCGTTTGGCGGTTAACTGATAAACAATACGAAGCGCGATGAAACTTATGTTTTCTAAATGCAAACGCCACAATAAACGAAAATCTAGGTTTTAAATGTTTGTACATGGTGATTCTAAAATTTTTTATTTATTAGGCTTAATTAAATCAGAAACATGCAGGCATATAGAAGCGACATCTATTTTGTGCGTCTGTTATAATATCAGATTCAAGACTGGCTTTCGTTTGAAGATCTTTACAAGATTTCTGAAACTCTTATGTTTTAAACGTTAAACAGCAAAACAATAAAAAGCAAAGAACAAATAAAGCATAATGAAACGCAAAGGATTGGTCGACTTCGAGGAGGCAAAGTTGTTTTTATTACGTTATCCTAGATTCTGAGAGCGAAATATTTTTTATCTTCAACATTTTTTAGGAATCTAATTTTTATATTTTATGTGTATTTAATTATATTTGTGTTTTCTGTAATCATATTTGTGTAAAATATTTTCCTAAATGATTAATATAAATTTTAATAATTATATTAAAATAATTAGGACTAAACCTATACTAATCAGATCATGTTTTCTAATTTTAATAGAATAAATAAATATCTCTGTTCGCTAATTTTCATTTGTCACGATATATTAGAAATTTCCTTTTCTCACTTTTCTTTATATTTATCCTCGAATGTCTACATACACATACAATATCATGGTAGTATTTGAACGGAGGCTATGCCACAATGGTAGTATCTAATATCTCCAATGTTCTTTATCTTCCTTCCTGGAAAATCGAAGACGAAAATAGGAACCTCTAAAAACTAACATATTTTTTTAAAAAAAATTTTATCATAGAACAATCTATAGAAAATAATATTAGTAGAGATATTAAGTCTTCGTAACATAAGAACATTGTGAAGTGTTTATTTGGTAGAAGCTGTGTATTTAATTACTTTGCTTTTTGGAATATAACTGTAAATTTTTCTTTTGTAAATATAGAATATATTGATGTGGATCTATATCAATAGCTTGCAAAGCACATAATTCAAAATTTTTAGAAAACATCATATTTTCAAAGTAAATCTAATTTTTAGTTGAAGTTTTGAGTTGTACCTTAAAAATATTTCTTAGACATGATTGTTAAATTAATTAAAGTAGTTGTGGAAAAAAGTGTTGGAGAGCATTCGAAGTATTTACCTAACTCCTCGCAAAATATTGTATTATTCTCAACATTTATAATATTACAAAAATATTAAATAAGGCATTAAATTGTTACCTTTTATCAAGGTATTCACAAAAAAAATATTTATATTCAACATTTTTGAAATTGTTAAAAAAATCAACAACCCTATTTATTCTTCATGTATACTTCTAGAATAATTTTTCTTGGTAATAACTTTAAAATTCTTAGCCACTAAATATACAATATCAATCAGAAAGATATAATGAAGAGATGTATTAAGAAAATCAAAATTTTTATAATTAAAATTTTGAACTATTTTTACTGTGATAATATTTTAAATAGTGTATTTTATCATTATTTATGATTTGCATTCTAATAAGTTAAACTTTATTTAAGTAATTTATATTTATCAATATATATATTATAAATTTAAATATAATAACATAATATTTTAAAATAAATTAAAATTTTATACAAATAAACCCGGCGTAGCCCGGGAAAAGCTCTAGTTCATATAAATGATAATCATAAAACCCACAAATTCATTTTTCAGAGCCCAAAAATATAGCAAAAACACATTTAACCAAACCAATTATGAATTCAGAATTATAAAAAAGATATAAAACCAGACGACCACAAAAAACCTCATCCATATATAATTATACGCCGCAACTTCTTAATATAACACAAGACAATGAGTCTTAACATATATAATTTCTCCAC
Organism: Moricandia arvensis; assembly: GCA_905132765.1. Lineage (NCBI taxonomy): Eukaryota > Viridiplantae > Streptophyta > Magnoliopsida > Brassicales > Brassicaceae > Moricandia > Moricandia arvensis. Next base: position 56,476 of record CAJHQP010004001.1, on the reverse strand, counting down.
GCCCAAACATTCTTAAACCCATAAACATTATATACTACTCAAATACTAATATAAAACACATGCAAGAAAATATACAATAATATAATTATATACGTCACATGTAAAGTATACTCCGCGCGTAGCGCGGACCGACCCTAGTTTGATATAAAATCTTACTATTTGATATAAAATCCGTGTTCAGTGGGCTAAAAAAACCAACTGATTTTTCTGATTTTCGTGCATTATTTTTTTTCTGAGAAACGTTACTGAGATTTAAATAGGTATTAATGGAAAATATCTATTTACCAATAAACAAACCTTATTCCACAAACAAAAATACATGATATTTTTTTTAAGAAACGTTCATGAAATTTAGAAGGCAATTAATGGAGAATATCTATTTACCTATTCTATACTATTAAAACATAATCCCTATTAATTCTGCCACTGGTTTGTTGAGTTATTTAACATACTAATGCCCTAGTCGCTGAGCAAGAACCCCTAACTACCTAAAAAAATCGTTGTTGTTCTTTCACTATATGTTTCCGTATCCAATAAAAGAATAGCATCATGACTACGATGGTTTGATATTTACGAGATCGAGCAAGGACGTCTCCGTTAAATCTCATCTCCAGTCATCGAGCCAACAAAACTGAGATAGGTAATCTCATGACTGAGTATTGGTTAATTGCTTTGTTTGATATGCTATTAAACGTATCTTTGGTCCATGCTTTATATTTTGGTTTGATGTCATCTTGTTAGTAGAACTCTTATATTGATCAATTGTACTTTGACATAAAAGAATCATATCCTATAATTATTAATCACATATTTATATGCCGTGAATCTATAAGCATTGTCACATGCGTTTATGTTATATTATTTTACTATTTGTTTCATTCATCAATGAATCTTAACAATCGTTATTTGTATTGCTTCATTGTTTAATGGTTTGGTTTTATTAATTATCTCAAACCAAAACACATTTACAACTGGTATTATCGATTTACTTAACATACGCACAAAGGCAACCGACCCGTTTGTTTGATTTAATGTGTTTTGGTCAAAATTATTATATCTGAGAAATAGTTATGGTTCGTAATTGATTCATGTGAACTGATTTATTGTTTATACGTTGTTTTGCTTTATAAACTAGAAAGCATGGTTTATTCATGTATTGTTTATTGATCTATTCTAATTCACAAGTAATTGCTTATTCATACATAAGTTCTAACTATTTTCTGTAATAAAACCTACTAGTCTTTGACCCATTCGCCCACGCGAGTGTATTAATATTTTAAGTAATTTATTTGATAAAATTGTATAAATAACTGGAGCTTAATATTCGATATCCGTTATCCGATCCAAGAATTCGCTCCAATAAACGGATATCCTGGGGCTGGATCGGGATCTGAATAGTGATTTTATGGATTCGGCAATCCGGATACATATTCAAATAGTAAAATTTTAGGTCTAGCATATCCGGATCCGCATAGATCTGAATATTAAATATTGAAATAAATTAATTATATTATCTATGTATATACTATATATATTTTAATATAAAATAACTAAAGTTTTAATTTTATTAAATTTTGATGATTTTTAAGTTTTAATGATTTTTAAGTTTTAATGATTATTAAGTTTTTATAAATAATATTTTAGATAACTATATAAATGGTTAATAGTAATTTTTGATTTATTTTTAATTTAAAAAAAACAGGTTTGGATATTTTTATTTTAGTCTGAATATCCTAACCCTAAAATATACGTAAGGTTCGAATCCATTTGTATTTGTAATATATTGTATTATATAGTGATTAAAAGTTTCAAGTTTATAATTATATAAGTTATTCTTATTAGATATATATCGTGCAAATGAATAATACATTGTATTGTTTGTATATATAACCAATAATAATAAATATTAGTATGTATTTTAGTCATTAAATTGTTATGGAAAGTTACATGATTTTGTTTTCGTAAATGAATAAGTTCAGATTTATCAAAATTATTAATATTATTTATTTATTTTTTATAGTTCAAATATAGTTAGCTTATATGAATATGAAGAAAAAGTCACCTATAATAAATTTCAAAACTAATTTAAATGATATATATATGTATAATTCAGTTTTTTACTATAAAAATTTGAAAACATATATACACTTTTAATGTTACAGTATTAAAATTTTTAGTAAATGGAAAACATACATACACTTTTAAAAAGCTATTAATGCTAATATATATATATATAATTCTGTTTTTACTATAAATTTTGGAAAACATATATACACTTTAATTAAATCTTCAATTCCAATGATAAAAGTTGTTAATAGGTTTTTATTTTTTTCTGTTAAAAATTATGTTTAGATGTTGGATGCAAGATAACATCAGTGGCTATTCCTTGTAAATATTAGATAGAAGCAAAAGATTATTTCATATTTATACTTTGTTTTAATAGATTAGATGTAGTCCTTGATGTAGTATGAAGAGTATATATATATATATATATATATATAATATTGGTGAAATATTTACGGTAGCAAAAATACAATCCTAATTATTTGAAAGTGTGATCTACAAGTTATAGAATAAGAATATACTAAATGTTAGGAATATTTTAAAGTCACTTGCAAATGACGCTAATCACTGTTAGATTTATCTCATAATGTAAGCATTTTTCAAGTTAGGAAATATATAGAAGATTTTGCAATATATCTATCATATATATTTTTGTTATCAGTGTGATCCTTAATTTAGGAACTGTTATGTTAAGTTAGTAAAATAGACAATGATTTTATGAATAGTTAGTTGAATATTATAACAGTTTTGAATATACCAAATTGATAGGATCGTTGAATTGTAAGCTTTGCACGTTCATATCTTTATTTTAATGCTAAGTGCAAGTAAATTGTTAGAAAATCTATAATTATGGATTTTCTATTTGAGAAAAAATAAAATTAAAAGAAACTTTGAATTCTATTTATTTACAAATGAAAATATACTGAACCAAATGTAATGGTTTTAACATTGTATCTAATTCATGTAGTCCATCTGATTCGGTTTAGTGGTGTTAATCAACAATTACATCACTAAAATGTGTATTAGTTATCGTTTGTATTTTAATTTAATTAGATCTACAATTGATATAACATTCTCGGTTTACTAATTTATATAAACTGTTTTCATTTAGATATTGGGATTGTATACAACTGATGTAGCCCATTTAATGATTAGAGAAACAAAATGCAATTATTAGATAAAATAAATGTTAATGGGCTGGTTGATTCATTTGTCATACGGTGAAAACCGTTTTTAAACTTAGTGAATGTGTAGAATTAATTCCAGTGGCATAGTATGGTTAATTTTTTTAAAAAGTCAGGATTATTTCAAATTTGTACTACTGTTTTAATAGATTAGATTTCATTCTCTTCTAAAATAACATTTTTCTTTCAACAAAAAACACAACGACCGAAAAAACAAAGACAGGACATAATAGAAGGAGTGATTTTTGAGCCATCCATCTCACACCACGTACGAGACCCTAGGATCTTTTTATATGTAAGCGTAGTGTTTTTATAATTTAGTTATGTTTCAATGCTTTTCTGCCTCTTTTGCAAGATGTATAATAATATCATTTTTATTTTTAATATTTTATCTAGGAATTGCTAAATTCACTGGAATTACTAAGCCAACTCCAACACAATCTATAGATATTGGAGGTAAACACATCTTAATATAAACATGTTTGTGTGTGGTCGGTAATAGTTTGATTTTTTTTAAAGTAGTGTAATAATATGACTCCAATTCGTAGTGGCTAACATTATAATTGTATATTTTTAGGAAAAAAGGATTTTGGATTATATATATATATATATATATGTGTGTTTATTTTATTATATAAATAATTGTTTGTTCAGTTGTTACATTCTAGTATCTATACTATTAAAGCAGAATCCCTACTAGAATTTTGCTCTTACTTTTTGATTTATTTATATTGTCATGCCACTGTCATTTTAAGATTTTTTTAAATATTTTCGGCAATATTATATATTCAGCCAATGGGAAGCAAAGATTTTTTGAAATATGAAGTGTTAACACGCCCATCAAAACAATTTATATCTTATATCTAACTATATTTTTGCCAGCAGCTATATATTTTGGAATTTATTTTAGTTATCATTATCTCTATTTAAACCCAGTAATCCTAACCATACAAACCCTAAACGTTAAATGCAGAATCATAAACTATATAAACTCTAAAACCCTAACATATAACGAAAACTTAACATAAATTAACACTGGACAGTATAAATAATATTCCAAAATTATATTCATTTCAATTTAACAGAATTTTACAATTAAACTTCGTGCATTATATGTAATATTCGAAAATAAAAGGTGCAGTTATTTTTAATGTTCTTATGATGATTTTTTTTCAACGTTCTTATGATGATTACAATCCAATATATTGTATATATTTTTTAAGAAAATTTAACAAAGAATTAAAATTATCGTTTCGTTGAAGAATATAACTGTTATATTCCTCAACTAATACCAATTTGTAACTATTAAACTTAACAATTTCCTTATCGATTTTCGAATAAATACACACACAACGATTTGCTACACAAAATATATGGAAACATAATATAGGCCTCAAATCTATTATTTACCACACAATTAATTTTGGTATATTTTTAACAACTTTCCGCACTTAACTTTCTATAATTTCTCCATTAGTAATTACTTTGCATATACTCAGCCAACGATATTCCTTAAAAATATTTTAAGATACCAATTTTAATAACATCCCTAAAAACAAATTTATATTTCCTATACTTATATATCTTTGATTTTCTAAATCGTCATTAAAATGATATTTTGTACTCGCTCTGTTTTCATATTAAGTGTCACTTTAGGTTTTGTGTACGACGGATTAAGAAAATAATTAATTTTGTATATTTTCTATAAAAAAACAAATTACCTATACACCTAACCATATTTCAACCAATAGAAAAATAAATTGCACTATAAAATTAAAAAAATTCATCAAAAGTCGAAAATGACATTTATTTTGTAACAAAAAAATCTCTATAACGACACTTAATATGAAACGGAATGAGTTTTTTTAGAAAATAAATTACATTCATTAGTATATATGGCGGTAACAACAGTAAATTTTTGGATTATCCAACGTAAATTTAAACCATTAAAATTATACAAAAAAATTAAAGGAAACAGATTATCTTATTTTGATTCTAATATAACTACACTTATATAAGTTAATATTTTTTATATAACAGATTTAAATATCAACTAGGTAATACTCTATGTTTTGAGCAAATATTTACTAAATAAATAATTTTTACTTTTTTATAAAAATATGTGAAATATATTTTAATCATTTGTTTAAACTAGAATTGTAAAAATATTAAATATTTATCAATTCAAATATGATACCTATTTCTAAAATTTTAAAATTAAAATATTTTATATATTTATATAGTATATAATTTAATTTAGACAATATAAAATATATTTTTAATATGTATATAATACTGCCTCAGATACAAAAAGATACATATTTTAGAAAAAAATTTATCTAAAAATGTATTTTTAGATTTTAATGCATTTTGTCAACTAATAATAAATAGTTGTGATTTTCAAAAAAATAATTGCATTTTTTTGATTTTTGGTTTAGAAATATAGAAAATATAAAATTACAAAAAACTATGTATTAATAGTTAAGTTTCAATCTGTTTTATTAAAAATGTGAATAATCTAAAAATATATATTTATTTTGAATTAGAGGGAGTATATATATATATATATATATTAAATGAAATTTCTACTCATATAATTTCATGTAATAGATTAAATATCAAAGTATATAATTTTAAAATGCATAAACTTCATAGAAAATTTTATATTTTATTAAGTAAAATTAATGTCAACCAAAACATATTCCTGCGCTTTTTTAAAGCGGGGGTTGAAATCTAGTAATTTATTTAAGTTTAGACACTATACTCAAATGATACTGTGATTTGGTTTTTATCCTATTTTCTTAGTCTGTTCTTGATATTTTGCTGTCTCAAATTTAAAAACTTAATGAATCTAAGCTAATGGGACTATGCTTTGTCTACAATTTGTTTTGTTTTTTAACTATGACTACAATTTGTCCATGTTGTATATACCTGACAGCATTTGGCATAGAAAAGACAATATATAATGTGTATGATTTTTTAACAATTTATTCGATATAGTTTAAAAGAAAACATTACTTTGTATACACGGTACCTGTTCTTGCTGATATCTCCGCTGATCCAAAATTTAACGACCACATTTTCAGTTTTAATATAGTGATATAAAATTATTCTCTTAAAAATTATATTTGTAACTAAATTATTACAAAACAACAAATATCTACTTGATTTAACAAAAAATATAAGATAGTGAAGACATAATACCAAATATTTGGTGGAGATATACGTAATCTACAACACTTTATAGTTATTTGTTGTCAAATATGATATTCTGCATATATATATATATACCTTTATCATGGATACTTCTTGAAAAATATCAAAGATCAAACTGTTTAAGTTTAACCTAATAATCCATTACAGAAAAAACAAGTGATGAAGAATGAAAGCAGGAGACAATGAAATAGATAGCAGTTTTCTAGGGCTTTTAAGAACTGAGTACTTTAATGTCTTTGTATCAATGGTTAAGGGTGGGTACTTTATTGGCAATCTATACTAATAAAAGCGACCTTTTGAGGCTCCAAAGTGCGTCCACATAAGCATTTGAACTCTCTTTCAAAAGAAGCCACGTGGCATAAAATATAGTTTTACATTTTAAACATACAACATAAAAATAGAAAAACTACATTAAACATATGTAAGATTATCATTTTCCACTAAAAAAGACGGTTTATCTCCATAATGTAACATTACCATTTTATTAAAAAACAAAAAAAACATTATATATAATTTAGAAAATAATTAATAATAACTAAACATACAACATAAAAAATGGAAATACTACATTAAACATTATAGTTTTACACAATATAAGAATGTAATAATAGATAAATAATGTAAATATATAATATACACATTATATATATAATAAGGCAAATATATAATATACGAATTAATATAAAATAATAATTAAATACATAATTTTTAAAAATGTAAAAAATTCATTAAGCATTAAATATCTATCTTAAAATATAAATATATATGTTAAGTAAATATATATATTAAGTAAAAACGCAATTTTAAAAAAAAATGGAAAAGGTATATTAAGATTTAAACATCTATCTTAAAATGTAAAATATAGATATTAAGAATAAGAAATGGAAATACACATTTAAAAAAAATGGAAAAGGTACATTTAGATTTAAACATCTATCTTAATATATACATCTATATTAAAATGTAAAATATAGATATTAAGTGAATAGAAAGTATAAGAATTGGAAATACATTTTAGAAGTAAAAATAAATAATAATTAAATAATATAAATATATAATACATGAATTATATATATAATAATAAGTAAATACATAATTTAAAAAAATGGAAAAAGTACATGAAAAATTAAACATCTATCTTAAAATATAAAATATAGATATTAAGCAAATATATAATATGAGTAAATAAACATTTTTCAAAAGTACATTAAGATTTATACATCTATCTTAAAATGTAAAATAATGATATTAAGTAAATAGAAAGTATAAGAAATGAAAATACATGATAAAAATGGAGAAAATTGCATTAAGATTTAAACATCTATTTTAAAAAGTAAAATATAGATATTAAGTAAATAGAAAATAGAAGAAATGGAAATACACAATATAAGGAAAATAAATAATAAATAAATAAAAATAAATAAAAATGAAAATATTATATTAAACATTAATATAAATTTTAAAATGTAAATAAATATATATATACACAAATAATAGTAATAATTAAACACATATTTTTTAAAATGGAAAAATTAGACTAAGATTTAAACATCTATCTTAAATGTAAAATATAGATATTAAGTAAATAGAAAGTATAAGGAATAGAAATACGCTAATTTATATAAGAAAGTCTAAAAATGGAAATACACAATATATGTAAAAATTTAAAATTAGAAATAATAGATTAAATATTTATATTAAAATGTTAAAATAAATAAATAAGTAATAAATAATATAAAAATAGAAATACCACATTAAACAAGAAAATGTATAATTTTACATCAAAGAAGTCCCTATAAAACTAAATTTGGTTTAGTTTATTAAATTCATTTATTATTTAAAACTAAAGGTTTTTTAAAAACATAGTGAGATAAATATCAATGATGGAGTTGGTGAATGTAACATGAAGACAAAAATATAAATATTTAATTTTCAAGATAATAAAATCAGATTTCTATCCAAATCTTGGTAATTATCCGTATCAAAACTAGTCTTCAAACACACCCCAAAATATACCAAATTTTGGTTTTGCACCAAATTTCTTTATGCCATCATCTGTTTCAAATTATCCTCCATATTATGGATCGATGATGCCATATTTACCTCCAAGACCTCCTATTTCTTCAACTTCACTGGGTAATGAATTTGTTCCAAATTATTAAATAAAAATTATTAAAATATATCATTTATATTATTTAAGTTAATTACATTCAAAATTATTATTTTATAAATAGTTATTAAATTTGTAAATATATTAAAAATGAATTGAAAATAGTGGGATAGGATGTTGAATTTTATTAAACAAAATTATTGTAGATGTTAAAAATGAAATGAGTGTTGAATAAGTATGTGGAATAGAGAAAAGATGATCTGGAATGTTAAAAAGAGAAAAGGAGAGTGTTGAATAATTGTATGATTGTAGATAGTCTAATAATAAAAGGACAATTGAGCATTTTTTATGGAGGTATGGAGTTAATCTCCTTTCTATTTGCATCGTGTTTGCTGGAAGAAAAAAACGATAGATCTGAGCCCAATATTTTTAAATCTCTGAATTTTCTTACCCTTCTTTTGAATATGATCCTCGATTTCTCCGATCGAATTGCTTTGGACAGAAACGTAATTTGATAGCGGCCGCTTTAGTTTAATCATCTGTGAAATCGACGGCAAAGGCATGGTGGGTTTTTCAGCTAAACGAGATTCATATATCATAGCTAGGTCTTGCTTAAAAAGCTTGAGGCTTTGACAATCTCCTGTTTTAGGATTTGGTATCAAACTCTATTGTTGGTTTTATAAGATTGTGAGATGATGGATAGGCCTCGGCACAATGATCAGTTAGGTGTGAATAAGATTGGGAAGAAGATAAACAAGACTCCTTTACCTCTACCCAAGAAAGGCTTTAGAAGCATTGTTACAAAGCCTCAGAATAGTGCGTTGCGGAAGATTAGACCGGCTGCACAGGTAAACCGTCCCTGTGTTCTTCCTCCTCCTGCCATGGCTCAACCAATGATGGGTCATGCAGAACAGCTTTGGTCTACTATTGCAGCTGAGTCTCCTGTCTCGGTGTGTGTGTCTTCTCTTCAAAGCTCCTCAGGAAACCAAATGCAGCCCATTTTGCCCTCTCCAAGGCTCAACGATTCGCCACAAGTCAACGGAAGTCTTACTTCAGCTCGGACGTTCAATGGTGGCGGGATACTGCCTACTCCTGTCTCGGTGTGTATTCGCTCTCCCCAAAGCTCATTTGGACCCAGTAGAAACCAAATGAAACCATCTCATGACTATCAACAACCACAACCGCACTCACCGCGGTTCAATGGTTCTGCATCAAGTGTACCCGTTTTGCCCTCTCCTAGGTTCAGTGGTCGCGGGATATTACCCACTCCACCACGTACATCAAGAAGTTTCACATCCTCAACAATGGCTCAAGGTGGAATTCTTGGTCCCCAGCCCCCTCATGCATCTCCTGGTCTTTTTCTCCCACCATCACCATTTGGAGACAACACTGATTAAGATGTTCTATCTCTCTTCACTCTACTCTTTATAGGTTACTGTTTGTGTTTGTATACACTGAGCGGTGTTATCTTTGGTATTGTCACTTGGTCAATTTGCATAAGAGAGAGATAACTGAAAAAGAAATTTACATTTTTATTTAAAGAAATACCTTAAGATAGACCTAAAAAAATTTTTGTCACCAAAATAAACTTTAAAGGAAAAAATGACAAAAATAACATTTTTGGAGTGGGATTTTGGAGGTAAATATACGTTTATACCTCTTGGGTTAACTAATCTAGACTTAGGGTTTAGAGTTATGGGATAGGGTTTTGGGGGTGAGGTTTAAAATTGAAAAATTAAATAAAAAATATTAATTTTTAAAAAATAAAAAGGTCTAGTTTGATCATTTTTGTTTTTGAAGTTTATTTTTGTGACAAATAACTTCAAAAGGTGTTATTTGAGAAATTTGCCCTTTTATTTATGTCTCAATAAAATTGGTATTTAAAGAAGCTTGCCTAAATCATTTGTTTGTATGTTTAGAAAAAAGAAAGACATTTTAAACTGGATAATCAAATATCCACTGAATCATTACATATTTTCTTCCCATGAAAAGATCTCTGAAATCACAATCGTTTAGAAACGATTCAAGCTTCTCTCTCTGCTCTTTCTTCCAAGTTCTGTTTCCCTCGTCTCTCTTCTCTTTCCCTTAGAGCACCCGCAATGGTGATCTTTAGCGGAATCTTTAAAAAAAATAATCAAAAAAGTTAAGGATTCATTCTAAAAAATCCTTATATAAGGATTGATTCTTATACTATTCACGACACGTGGCGGCCCGTGATTGGTTGGTATTTATTTTTTTTATTTTTTTTTAAATCTAAAAAAAATAATAATAATAATTAAAAAATTAAAAAACACTATTCTTAAGGACTCTAAGGGAGATCCACGGTTGCGGATACCCTTAGTAGAGACAAATCAACTAAATGATTAGTTTATGCTCTTTTTTTTAACATTTTGGATTGATTTTAAAGTTTATTGTTTTTTGGTGTTGCTAATCACCCTTAATTAGCAGAATTTGGAGATAATAGTTCAGTTGCTTAATCCTTAACGTTTTAGTTTGGAGAGAAAAAAAAACTCCAGGGAAATGTCTGAGATTACTTGTAAAATGTCTGGTATGCACTTTGTTCCTTAACTCTTTTATTCTCAATATATTCTGTTTGTTTTCTTGACGTATCACACTTTTTGTTTTCATGGTGTGTTTATTTATTTATTTATTTTATTGTTAAACCTATGAGTAAACCCCTCTGAGTTATATATGGGACACATACATGAAAGATTGAGAAAATTTTCAAGAATAAGTAATCCGTAGCAATGTTTTTGAAGTTGGTTGGTGACCACCAATGGTAAATGACATTTTCTTCTTCTGTTCTGGATATATAATAAGCTTTAAACTCTTTTGATATTTCGTTAATGTTTTCTTCTTTATCGCAGGTCTATTTTAGTTTATCCAAAAGCCTGTGAAGCTCCAACCCATCTCTTTGTTTCACTGTGTTGCAAAATGTGATAAGCTTTCTCCCAGGTTAGTAGTATGTCTCTTTTTCTTCTTTTTTTTTAAGGACAAAGTATTATGTCTCTTTAGTTTTCTTCTTTCTCTCCCGATCAACAGATCTTTAATTGTTCATTTTTTGGATCAAAACCTTTAATTGTTCATTTAAGTTTAACCTTTTTGTGACAGGTTAGTTGGGCCAAAATCCTTACCGGGCCCAGAGAAATCACATGCAAAAGTCTGAGGTTATGCTCGCTTGTTTGGAATCGACCCCGATGACAATCTGACTATATTAAAAGGGGAATACCCTCAACTTCTAAGTTATCCACATCATCAAATAAAATCAGCCAATAATACGTTGTTAAATTGACATGTAATTAAAATCTGTCATATTTTTTTGCAAAAAAAAAACACTAAATATTGATCACTATTTATGAAAAATCTCATTAAAACCTTTCAAAATGGTCATGACTTCCACTTTAAACCTTCAAACTTTAAATTTTCATAATAAACTTTCAACCTAATAACACTCTTAACAAAAACAATGAGAGTAGCTTAAGTGTTTCTTTATTATTATGATGGACAAAATCATAAATACATATTAACTCAGTTTGTTTTACTTAAACATATACTTTATTAAATGTTGTCTTTTTAATAAACCAATTTTTTTTTCATTGTCTTCTCTTCGTTGCAGTGTAAGCAAATAAAATTTATCATAATATACAATTCATATACAAATAATTTATCAACCTAATATTATTTTACTCTTACAAATCAAAATAAACTGAATTGGTTATCATAACTTTTAGAAAGCTCCCCTAATAAAAATAAAAACTGAAGAAGCACCACACATTAGGAGTTAGGACAAGTAAATATGAATTAAAAAGATTAAAATATTAAGAATATCATTACTTTCTATCGTCTCTAACATACACGATTTTTTTCCTTACTTTTGGTTTTCTCTTTAGAGTTTTTGTTATTATTTTTTTCTTGAATTTTTACGACTGCTCAACACAATAAGCCAATTAAATATTTTAAATTAGTTGACAAAAAGAGATTTTAAATTAATTTCAGCCAGTAATATGTTGTTAAGTTGCCATGTCATCTTTAAAATCTGTCATATTTTATTGCAAAAAGAAACACTAAATATTGATCATTATTTATGGGAAAATCTCATTAAAAACTTCCAAAGTGGTCATGACTTCCACTTTAAACCTTCAAACTTTAAATTTTCATAATAAACCTTCAAACTAATAACACTCTTAACAAAAACAATGAGAGTGGTTTAAGTGTTTCTTTATTATTATGATGGACAAAATTATAAACACATATTAACTCAGTTTGTTTTACTTAAACGTATACTTTATTAATGTCTTTTTAATAAACTTTTTTTTTTCATTGTCTCCTCTTCGTTGAGTGTAAGCAAATAAAATTTATCATAATATACAATTCATATACGAAGAATTTATCAACCTAGAATTATTTTACTCTTACAAATCAAAATAAACTGAAATGATTATCAATAACTTTTAGAAAGCTCCGCAAATAAAAATAAAAATTGAAGAAACACCACACATTAGGAGTTAGGACATGTAAATATCGATTAAGAAGATTAAAAATATTAAGAATATCATTACTTTCTATCGTCTCTAACATACACATTTTTTTTCTTACTTTTTGGTTTTCTCTTTAGAGTTTTTGTTATTATTTTTTTCTTGGATTTTTACGACTGCTCTACACAATAAGCCGATTAAATATTTTAAATTAGTTGACAAAAAAGAGATTTTAAATTAATTTATCTATAAATAAAATATAAATATGTTTTTAAGAAAATTAATTAATTTTAATAAAATATATATTTAAGTAAAATTTATGGAGTTGAGCATCATGTAAACAATGTTTATAACTATGTCCACCATGATAATAAAGAAAACACGTGAGTCACTTTCATAGTTTTTGTTAAGAATGTTATTAATATGAGGGTTTATTATGGAAGTTTAAAGGTTGAAGGTTTAAAGTGGAAGTAATGATCACTTTGGAGGTTTTTAATGGGATTTTCTCATTAATTTAATAAACTATAGCTAAATGTGACAAACAATTTTCACTCTCTTTCACCGACTTTTTCTTCTTCTTTCTCATTAAAAACCATTTTGCTATCGTCTATGCTGATTCACAGTCTCATCAGTACCACTCATAAAGAACTTTTAATTTTTGCAGTAATTTAAAGTTAATCTACTTTTCCAACTCCGCCACCTTCAAACTTTATATGATGGCTATATTCTTCCAGTGCTCTCATTACTGAAACTCATCATACTCTAAACCCCATCTCAACGCAGATTGTCTACATCGACTACATAAAAGTAGGATGTATGTTTGGTCATAGGTAATTTCGTTTGCTTTAAATGTTTTGTTTTGTGTTTAAAGTATCTGTTGATCGTAAAAGCACCATGAATCTTAGCATTGAAAACTGGAGAGATCCCTTGAAAATCACGTGTTCATCCTAATTGATTCATGCATATATAATCTGAAACTAATTTTTCGTCTGAATCCTATAACGTTTTTTAAAGATGATGATCATGTGGCATGGTTACTGATGGATTTTGCTGAATCAATATGCTTTACTCCAAGAGCGAAGTAATAAGTCAATTTTTGAAATGAGTGTTATCGTTAAGCCTTAGACTACTGTTCAGATTCATCGAATATACTCGTGCGCTTTATAAGCACTTCATTGTGCTCTTTGGTGTCTTAAGGAGCCTTGGATATCTGTTTTCAAGTGTACGGTTTCAGTTTTTGCACACCATTAAAAATATAATTCATATTATCAGTTTTTCTCATATGTGTTTGGACCAATTTCATCTGCTTAAGCCACGTCGAGTCATGTGACTGGATACAAGAATAGTAGGCACTAGGCATACAACAAGGAATATGCATATTTCATGTTTCTAATTTTTCCTTTATCAATTTATTTATAGTAAGTACTCTTGATGGATTGGTGAAACTCAGTTTAAATTATGTACGTTACAATATGAGTTGTATAAAGTTGCATGACTTTCAAAAAAAAAAAGAGTTGCAAGACTTTCAGTTTAAAGCACTACAAATTCCATAGCTCTCAAGAAAAATGACATGGCCAAAAACCGAGCAAGGAACCGATATTTGGTAAAAGTATTTGCATAGAATATAAGTGGACTTTAACTACGATGGTTTTGAAATCATATTGTAAACTGTAAGCTTTTGATCTGTTCTTAAACTAGATGCACATAACACTATTCTTATTTAAAGGCATCGCAATTGAAACTCTTAAATCTGAGAGAGACTCTATAGTCCCAAAGTTTATTCCTTTTCCAAGTTATTAGTCATTCTTCAATTGGAAATTTTCCTTAACCGGTAACGTGTTTGTTTCTTCGATCAAGAGTTTGGATCCGTACAGAGCCGATCAATCTTTCAATTTAGCTATGGAGAATCCGAAATGGATTGAGGAGAAAAAAAACATTTGCATGAGTAAACACTCAATGTATATCACAGAGCCAAGTTCCTTCTCAAATTAATGTGACCACTTGCTGGTGTATAGACTCTTACACATTGATGTTAGTTGATTAAGTTTCAGTTCAGCGCATCCATCTTTTCTTACACATTGTAGAATGTTATTTATGATTATAACTTTTTAATTTGGAATTCGCTTTGCCACATGAAACAAAAGTAATAACATGATTCTCATGCGTATTTTTCATCATTATTATATTGTCCATTGTTGTATAAATACAATTTTTTACTACCATTTTTTATAACATATAAAGAAAATATATTGATTTTCTAATAATCATATAATGAAAAGCCAAGCAGACGAAAAAAACAGAATATAGTTTCTAATATCAAAAATAAAAATGGAAAGTCAGTACTGATCCTAAAATCAAAAAAAAAATTAAATCAAATATGAAACAATTTCTTATAGTGAGAACTGAGAACTCATATAGGTAAATCTGAGGAATTTGACTATAATTATGATTTAATTAGTTCTTGAAAAATATCCTAAAAACTCTAAAATAATTTTAATCACAAATAAAGCATAAAATAGTCAAAATCAAAATATGTTTCATTGAAAAAGTTAGACACTTATACTTCTAGGATTAACTAATCTAGACTTAGGTTTTAAATTAAGAATGCAGCTTTTATAATTTTAAGTTATATAATTAAGATTTTGACTTTATAATAACAATTTTTAAAATAGTTTCAAGAAATCAAATTTTAAAATGAAAAAAATCAAAAACAATCTTGAATTGATTTTTTTTTAAAAATAAAAATATTTTATTTATTTGAATATTTATTTATATTTATAAAGCAAAGATATAAGTGTATATTACATTTTTGATAAAACATCTTTGGTCTGCCTCTTATGTGTTTTTGGTCAAAAATTCATTTTGGAGTGTTTTGGGGTATTTGTGTTCAAGTTTTTGTTATATCTATTTGATATATAATATATATTTCAGATAATAAAACAATTAAGTTTAGTTTTAAATAGTTTTAGAGTCATAATTATTTTAATTTTCAGTGAAGTAAAAATATACACGTACACATAGTCAATTAAATAATATATAAAATTATATTTACTTAAATTTATGGAAACAAAATCCGGGCTTAGCCCAGGAAAGGTTCTAGTATCACATAAAAGACCAACAAAGCGTAACTTCGAGGTGATGCGTCTCCCAAGCAATACAATTGGGAGGTGTATTCAACTGAGAATTTTAAGGTGATTTATATTAAAATGACAAATTCATTGTTATTCACATCTGAACTTTTAAAATCTATTTAAAACTCAGTGTTATTGACTATGATATTTCATTAATTACTATGAGATCCATTGTTATTAAGTATATTTTAAGTTGTAGAGTTTCAAAGTTTACAAGTGATTTTAAAGTGTTTTGGTAGAATTTTAATTGAAACTAGATTCTGATCCGCGCGTGATTGCGCATGATTATTTTTATTTAAATTTAAATTTTATTATTTGATAATATTTTATAAATTTGTTAGAAAATGTTTTTTTTCTTAATTAGATTACTTAAATGAGTATTTTATTATGATACTTTAACATTGTCATTATGTGTGTAGTTGGAAATTATACTTATCAACAATATAAATTTTATTTTGAAAAAATATATTGTAAATTTTAGTTTGAATTTTTTTATTTTGATACATATTAATGTATATATTTTATTGCGTAAATTTATAGTTTTGAAATTAAGTAGTTTGGAAATAATAAAATTTTGTATATGAAAAGTGAAAATGGTTTGAATGGGTAAATATGAAAACAAATAAATAATTTAACTTATGATCGTATTATTAGAAAATAAAATAAAAATGATGGAATAATTGAATGGGGGAATAGCTTCAAGTTTTGAATGTCTTAACATTTATAAGCAAATTTTGTATCTGATTCAGACGTTGACAAAATAAGTTTCACTGAGAAATAGTCACTAATGTTAGAGCATATAGAGACGATAGGATATAAATCAAGGAACATGTTCATGCGTTTGTGTGTTTTAGAAGAAACAAAATTATAGAATGTCTTACTTTGCATGATTCAAACATTGAGAAAATTAGTTTAGGTTAGTATGTTCATGTGTTACACCTAGAGAAAATATATAACAGGTTAGAACCAATTATTAAAATAAGTATATAATCAAATGACTGGATTAGATCTGGTAAAGAAAATTTAAATCGGTTGAGTCATTTGACATAACTGATTATTAAGCTAAAATAAATTAATTATTCGTTTAATAAGTATAATGGTATATGTTTTTTTATATTTAGTCACAACATATTTAATAAGTCCAATTTTAAAAAGTACCATGATAATTTCAAATATAATTCTGTTTTAATATATTAGATATAATGAAACTCAAATCTTATGGTTTTATGTAATATTCTAAAGTGATTTAATAAAAAACCACTTTAATCTTTGCAATTCATTGAAATCATCTAAACTCTCGTTAAAATCTAAATCACCTCAAACTTTAGATCAACGATACCTTCAATATTTATAGACCCAGATCTTGACTCGGCCCTAAGCAATAAGGTTGAGGCCGACAAACAATCTTCAATTAAAAAAGATCACCGAGTCGATCCGATCTCACTTTACAATGATAAACCAAAAGAATATTCCTAACTGCTCTGATATTCATGGAGAGGAAGGTGGGAACAACTCCTAGATCATAGGGATCAACTAAACTCCTAGATCATAGGGATCAACTAAACTCCTAGATCATAGGGATCAACTAAGCGAGAAGAGGAAATATCGGGAGAGCGAAACAACCAGAAAGAGTATAAAAGGACAGTGGAACGAGAGAGAAGGGATGATATACACATTCCAACAAAAATGCACCCGCATTCATACATACACCTAAAGACATCGACCTCGTCTCACTCTCTAAACACTTCGACTTCATTTTACTTTGTAATTGCCGCACTTCATACCAAATTTTTATATTTATTAATATTATTTTTTTACCATTAGTTTTCAGTTTGAATGATTTGGTTTTATGTATGTGTCAATTGTTGTTTATGTGGTTTTTTTTTCTGTCATCCATTTTCGTCAAAAAAATTTAATGAAATGAAATTCACATAAGCACTGTTGCAGTTGGCTAAATTTGTTAATGCAATTGTTGAGATGGTTTTAAAAAATGGTATGTTCAATTATTTTGGCGGTATAGATTTTTAATACGTTAGTTTTATTTTATGTCATCTAATGACACTTTTTCTAATGTGTTTCAAGTCGAAATGTTTTATATTGCGTCTTTCGTTTCAATTGTATAAATATATAGTTTTATTCTGTATTATTATTGGAAATATGGTTGAATCTTGATTTAAAATTTTTACTTTAAAAAAAATTCTAAATTTGTTGGGTAAAATGACTTTAGATATCTTGTTTATATTAAAAAAACGATCATTTGTTTACAGTGTTTGTACATCTATTCACAAACCATGTATTCATTTTAGCATCAAAAACTTCTTGCAAATATATATTTTTCTTACTTCTTTTCAATTTTTTTTTTGTTTTGATAGTAAGTAGAATGAAAATTGTTTAAATTTCATTTGTTTTTTACTTTAACAGTATGTGTATATATTTGTACTTTACTATATGATATTGTTAAATGGAAAATAGTATTTTATATATCAGATATTTTAAAAAAAAAATTTGTGCATAATGTTAAAGATATTATTTCACTCAAATTTGGACTAATGATATTTAGTAATTAAAAATATTTTTTTGTTGAATAGAAATTTAAATTCAATATAAATATATTAGTATGACTAAATTTATTAGTTTTTGTTTTAGTAAATTATGCTAATTCTGTGGTTTATGATAGATAAATGTCAAATGACCTTTCAAATATCTTTCCATTAATTTTTATATCTAAATTATGAAATCCTAAAAAAAATCATATTTAATTTTAATAAATTTATATATATATATATATATATATATATATATATATATATATAACTTATTAAAATATTAACATGATATGTAGATGATGAAAACATCTAGACGATGTTTGATATTTTCATATGTTTGGTTGACAAAATAAACATTAAAGAATATGATAAAATAATAAATTGAAAGATTTCTTGATGCTAAAATATAGAACATAATATATTAGATATTAAAAAAAAATTAATATATACATTTACTTTTACCTAGGTTAGGGGTTAGAGATTTTGATGTTGTAATTATTAGAATGTAACACAAAAGTTTTGGGTTTCTAAGTGAACTGATACTCTACAAGCAAGATGGATAGATCAAGAATCGATCTTTGTCGAGTCGTTTAATTCAGACTAAGCAAATTTGTATAAGATTGTGTTAAAAAGTTTAATAAAAGAGATATTGTTGTAAATCAAAGAGAAAGACACAGAGCAAATCGTCTGTTACTTGTGTTATTCATAAGCTTAAGGGGGTTCCTTTATATAGGAGTTACAACCGACCAAAGAAAAGAAAAGATTACAATTCTAGGAAAAAGGGTAATCTCCAAAACCAACAAGGAATATGTTTTCTATTTCTCTAACCCTAGACCTATTTGGGCTAGGTTTAGTAAACCTCTATCGACTAGGTTTATGTTTGCGCCGGTAATGGACGGGCTGACCATGGACCCATCAACCATGGTCTATCTAGAGGTTATGACGACTCACACAATCATTCATAACACTCCCCCTTGAATGTCATAACCGTGTAATACACCTTAGGTGTTGCCTCATTAAAACCTTTGACCAGGAAAAACCCAATGAGATAAAAACCATGGTTGAGGAAAAAGAGTACAACGTGTATTACTCCCCCTATTTCGTACCTCACTGAAGATCTTTCAATCTTCTCATTGCAATCTGATGAATAAGCTTCTTCAATGTCGAGGTTGGTAAAGATTTGGTAAAGAGGTCGGCTGAATTTTCACTTGATCGGACCTGAACCACTTGGACCTCTCCTGCTTTCTGCAACTCGTGTGTGAAGAAGAAATTTGGCAAGATGTGATTCGTCATATCTCCTTTGATGTATCCATCTTTGAGCTGAACTATGCATGATGCATTGTGTTCATACATGATGGTCGGTTCATACTTTCCATCGACCATCCCACAGTCTGATCGGATGTGTTGGGTCATGGATCTCAACCAAACACATTCCATGCTTGCTTCATGAATAGCCAAAATCTTGGCATGGTTGGATGATGTGGCTGCTATGGTCTGCTTCATGGATCTCCAAGATATGGCCGTTCCACCAATAGTAAACACATAACCTGTCTGAGATCGTGCATGGTATGGATCTGATAAGTAACCTGCATCAGAAAAACCAACTAAACCTTCTTGTGATTGGTTAGTATAAAAAAATCCAAGATTTTTTGTTCCTTGTAGGTAACGAAGCAAATGTTTAATCCCATTCCAGTGCCTGTTGGTCGGACATGAACTGAATCTCGACAATAAGTTTACTGCAAAACATATAAGTCAGATACATCAAGGCTCCTATAGCACTAAGATATGGCACTTCTAGACCAAGTATTTCTTCATCGTCCTTCTTTGGACCATATGGATCAGTGTCTGGTCCAAGGGACATTACGACCATGGGAGATGACAATGAGTGACATTGGTCCATGCTAAATCTCTTGAGTACTTTTTCAGTATATGCCATTTGATGCACAAGGATTCCATTTTTTATGTACTCAAGTTGTAATCCCAAACAAAACTTTGTTTTACCTAGGTCTTTCATTTCGAATTCTTTCTTGAGATATTCAATTGTTTAGGAAATCTCTCCAGATGTTCCTATGATATTCAAATCATCAACATACATTGCTATGACCACAAATCCTTTGTTTTCAAACTTCCTTATGAATATGCATGGACTGATCAGATCATTCTTATATCCTTCTTTCACTAAGTATTCACTCAGTCTATTGTACCACATTCGGCCACTTTGCTTCAATCCATAAAGGGATTTGTTCAGTTTGATGCAACGTTGTTCTCGAGAACTATTCTTATCTTTGAGCTCAATACCATCTGGAATTCTCATGTATATCTCATTATCCAGTAGACCATATAAGTATGCTGTAACTACATCCATCAAGTGTAAATCCAATTTCTCTCTTATAGCCAGACTGATTAGAAATCGAAATGTAGTAGCATCCACCACATGGGAATATATTTCCTCATAATCTATTTCTGGTCTATGTGAGAATCCTTGTGCACAAGCCTTGCCTTATATCTCACGACTTCAACATGTTCATTTCTCTTCCTCACAAAGACCCACTTATATCTAACTGGTTTAACATCATATGGTGGTCTTATAATCAGACCAAACACATTTCTCTTCTTTAAAGAGTTTAACTCCACGTTTATGGCTTCTTTCCACTTAAGCCAATCTGATCTACGAGTGCACTCCAATATTGACGTGGGTTCCTGATCCTCATTCAAATTCATAAGCTCAAGTGCTACTTTGTATGCAAATATATCATTTATGTCGACATCTTTTCTGTTCCATTTTGTTCCAGACCTAAGATAAATGATTAAGATCTCATTGTTATCAATATCCTCAACACCTGGAAGTTTAGCGTCCCAAACATCCTTATTTGGTCCATTCGGATGGACCTGGTCTAGTATTGGTTCGGCCATGGTCGGTTTGACCATGGGCTGTCCGACTGTGGTTGGTCCGACCACAGACGGTTCGAATATGGTTGGGTCGACCATGTCAATTGCCTCGGTTTTCTTTTCTTCACCTTTCTTAACTTTCCGAGGAACCTTGTCTTTAAAACCTATTGGTCTACCACGTTTTAGACATGTGTTAGACTCTGTAGAAACTTGAATTTGTCTCTCTTGGACATCAATTCTTACTGGTGCATTACAAACTGGTATATGTGACTTTGTCACTTTCTTTGGGTCAGCAAATGAGTCTGGCAACTGATTAGCTAACTTTTGAAAATTTATAATCTTTTGGACTTCTATATCACATTCTTTAGTCTGAGGATATTGCCAAGACACTGATGGACGATTCCATTCAATCTCTTTTACCAGTTTATTATCTCCCCCTAATGTTGGATAGTTTGACTCATCAAAATGAGAGTCTGCGAACATGGCCTTTAATATATCACCCGTGGTTGGCTCAAGATATTTGATTATGCTGGGAGAATCATATCCAACATATATTCTCATCCTTCTTTGAGGTCTCATCTTAGTTCTCTGTGGTGGAGAAATTGGTACATATACTACACATCCAATGTTTTCAGATGGGACACGCCTGGCTCATGATCCGTGATCAATTAGGATGGTGAATATCTATGCTCACTAGATGGTTTGATACGAATTAACTCAGCTTCATGTAAAACTGCATGTCCCCAAGAGATACTGGGAGTTTCGACCTCATGAGTAATGGTCGAGCAATCAATTGACTTCTTTTAATGAATGATTCGGCTAAGTTGTTTTGTGTATGGACATGTGCCACATTATGTTCCACACTTACCCCCATTGACATACAATAATCATTAAAATTTTGGGAAGTGGATTCACCAGCATTATCTAGATGTATAGTCTTCAAAGGAAAATCTGGAAAGTGAGCCTTTAATCTTATTATCTGTGCAAGCAATCTTGCAAATGCCAAATTTCGAATGGACAATAAGCATACATGGGACCATCTGTTCGATGCATCAATCAAGACCAGGAAATATCTAAATGTCCCACAAGGTGGGTGTATTGGTCCACATATATCTCCTTGTATCCTTTCCAGAAAGTTTATAATTTCTTAGTCACTTTGACTGGTGATGGCCTAACAATGAGTTTCCCTTGTGTACATGCTACACACATGAGATGCTTTGGGATAACTCGTCTTTCTTTCAAGATGTGCCCTTTAATATTCATTATGAGTTTTCACATCATGTTTGAACTAGGATGGCCAAGCCTGTCGTGCCATAAAGTAAATCATCATGAACCTTTTGTTCACTGTGGCATTAGCCTTAATCATACTGGTCGTAGCATAGTATAGACCAGTAGAGAATGCAGGTATAGTCTCGACCACTTTCTTATGGCCTTGAGCATGATCAACTATTTGAAGGAACTCTTTGTTTCCTTCGCCCATTGTTTCAATATGATAACCATTCAGCCTTATATCTTTAAAACTCAATAGGCTCCTTTTAGAGCTGGGCGAGTATAGAGCATTCTCTATCTCTAAGTATGTGCCATTAGGAAATAAGAAACTTGCCTGGTCGTGGCCCTCAATAAGACTGGCTATACCCGCAATGGTACTTATATTGGCATTTTGTAAGGTCAAGTATATGAAGTATCTTTTGTCTTTTAGAATGGCATGGATTGACCCACTGTCTACAATCAGTATGTTCGTATCATCTTTCATTCTATCAAATAGAAATCCATTCATCTTATTATAAAATTAAAAACCAAAAACAATCAAGTAATATTGCAAAGAAACATAAGGTCAAAGAAACATGAAACAAATTGAAAACAAAACAAGGTTTGATGCCGAAATCAACTAGACTCTTTAAGACAATCAGAAGTTTCATATTCCATGAGATCATCTTGATCATGATCGAAATCACCATTATCATCTTGGACCAAATGGGCTTCTGGATTCTTCCCTTTTATACTCTTTTGGTATAGGTCAACAAGGTGCCTGGGAGTTCTACAATTCTTTGCTTAATGATTTCCCATACCACATCTATGGCAGGCAGATTTGGTCGAGTGTGGTGGTTTAAAAGATGTACCACGACCACCTCTACCTCGACCATGGCCGAAACTGGGACCACGACCACGGTTATAGTGGTTCCCTCGGCCATGGTTCGAGTAACTACCTCGACCGTATGAGTTATGATGCCCTCGACCACGACCATTCCATCCACCACGGTTGTGGCCGTGTGGTTTGTTCTGGACATGGTTGCTTTCCTTAGTTTCTTTCTTCTCATTCGTGGCCTTGTTGGCTTCTAGTAATGGGGTTGATCCAGGAGGTCTCATTTCACTCTTCCTCATCAATAGTTCATTGTTTTGTTCGGCCAATAGCAGGCACGAGATCAATCAGCATATGTCTTAAAGCTCTTTTCTCTATATTGTTGTTGTAACAACACATTTCTTGTGTGGAAGGTGGAAAAAATCTTTTCCAACATGTCATTATCTGTTATGACCTCACCACACAGTTTCAATAGAGAAACAATTTTGAATAGGGCTGAGTTATACTCATCCACAGACTTATAGTCTTGGATTCTCAGATTCCTCCAATCAAATAATGCCTTTGGCAATAACACCATTGTTTGGTGATCATATCTCATCTTTGACTCATTCCAAAGATCCAGAGGATTCTCAATGGTTAGATAGTGATCTTTAAGACTCTCAGCAAGGTGATGGCGAATAATGAATATTGCCATGTATCGGTCTTTCTCACTAGTATTGTTATCTTTTGTGATACATTAACCAAGTCCTTTAGACTTTAGGATAATCTTAGTATCCAATGTCCATTGTAGGTAATTATCTCCAGAGAGATTTAGGGCAGCATAATCTAGGTTGTTGAGTTTCGACATCTGAAACCATATATCAATCAATTTTGTTTTCAGATCAATAAATGATAAGGCAATCAAGTCTATCGACCAAGCATTCAAACAATTCGACCAAGACTAAATCAAGTAGGCCACACGGCCATGTTGAATGATGCAACAATCCTAAAGGTTGTGATCTATATGGTTCAAGTATTCATAATTTTGAACAATCAATCAAATTATGCAATGGATCACAATCTTAGTCTATATGGTCGGATTCATTCTTAGGATCATTCGATTCTAGGTTTGATCAATTTAGGATCTCAAATTCGACCAAGTTAGGTTTTGATTCAGCCAAACTATGTTTTATCAAACAATCTATCAACCTAACTCACATACAAGATCAATCAAAGATTAGGGTTTATGATTTTAGGATTTGGCCTATGCGGTTCTAGGGTTAAGGTTTTGCATTAGGGATAACTCCCTAATCAACTTAACAATCGTCTAGGTTTAGACATGAGTTAACAATCAATCTATCAACCTAAGACAATAGAAACAAAACAAGAATCAAGTATGTAATTTTAGGGTTTCAATCGATTTGGGGTTTTAGGGTTTATGCCTTAATTGATTAGGATTCAGTTTAAGACCATCCTAGATAGCAATCTATATCGGCCAAAGCAATAATCAAGCAACCTCTATTCTTAAAACAATCAATTTAAACAAGCAAAGTCTTTTAGGGTTTGATTTGCACATTAATATTTTCGATTAGGGTTTTGATCAAACAATCAATCCATGTTTAGCAAACAATCTATCCAGCAACTTAGCAATTCCTTCTAAGTTCCTTAATCAGTTTTAGGTCTTAGTTTAGATCAAAGGTTCATTCGATTTTGAGGTTTTAGAATCTAGGGTTTCATCGAGTTACCTTTTGTTCTTATCGGATTTGAATCGGACCACCTTTTGATCGGGTTGCAGGGATGGACTTGGTTCACGGATTGGATCAATTTACGGGTTGCACAGATGAGATGATAAGCTTGTTCTTCGTGGATGAATTTCCTTTCTTCTATCGGGTTCGAGAAAATGAAAGTATGGCCGCCTAGGGTTCTTATCGGATGAAGGAGATGAAAGAGATTAGGGTTTATCGATGGCTTTAGCTTAGGGTTTATGGGAGCAAGATCGTGCTGATAACGTGTTGTAAATCAAAGAGAAAGAGAGAGAGAGAGAGAGAGAAAATTGTGTGTTACTTGTGTTATTTATAAGCTTAAGGGGGTTCCTTTATATAGGAGTTACAACCGACGAAAGAAAAGGAAAGATTACAACTCTAGGAAAAAGTATAATCTCCAAAACCAACACATAATAGGTTTTCCATTTCTCTAACCCTAAACCTATTTGGGCTAGGTTTAGTAAACTTATATCAACTAGGTTTATGTTTGGGCCGGTAATGGACAGGCCGACCACAGACCCATTGACCATGGTCCATCTAGAGGTTATGAAGATCCACACAATGATTCATAATAGATATGTATTTTTAATTACTTTGTATCTTATGTTTTTGCTTAATCTAGATTCTACATCCTCAACAAATGGAAGGTGCTTACTCATTTTGAATATCCTTTTTGTTTGAACAAGAACAGTTGAATATCCCTCAACCACTTAGTCCAGTTTTCTTATATATCTAGTCCGGACTGTTGGATATTTGACATAGTCTGAATGTGGAATAAGTAAAGCAAAATAATCGGAGCTGAAGGAGTCTATTTAGCTCTTAGTTTGTTTCTTGTTATTTCTCCGTAAGTTTCTCTTTTAAGTTAATGAGCTTCTATAAAAGCTATTGTAATCGTTTCATTCAATAACAAGAAATCATTCAGACTTTCAATCTCTTTCAGTGAACAATCTTTGCTTTCTAGTTCCTTTATCTGGTATCAGAGCCAATACATTGAGAGTTTGAGGAGAGAAACGCTACTGTGACAATGTCGGATAAGAGCTTCACCACACCATCGGTTCCAAGGTTTGCTGGAGACTACGACCACTGGAGTTTACTAAAGGAGAATCTTCTTCGCTCAAAGGAGTACTGGTGTGTTGTCGATCCAGGATATGAGGATTTAAGAGGCTTGGCTGCCCCTGATGAGACACAACGAGCATCACTTGAAGAAGCAAAGCTCAAAGATCTCAAAGCCAAAACCTACATGTTTCAATCAATTGACAAAAGCATCTTGAAGACCATCACTCAGAAGGAGACGTCCAAGCAACTCTGGGATTCAATGAAAATGAAGCATCAGGGAGGAGCTCGGGTGAAGTGAGCTCAACTTCAAAGACTCAGACACTGGAGATGAAGGTTGGAGAAACAGTAGCTAGCTACTTTAGTAGAGTCATGGAGACCACCAATGACATGAAGAATTGTGGAGAGAACATTTATGACGTTAAGATTGTTGAGAAGATCCTTCGAAGCCTCACTGAAAACTTTAACTTTGTGGTCTGTTCAATCGAAGAGTCCAAAGATATTGACAGACTCACAGTGGATTATTTGCAGGCGTCTTTGCAAATACATGAAAGCAAGGTAGCTGAGAAGATAAGTGAAGAACAAGTCTTACAAGTTGAGAATGAGCCAAGAGGAGCTCGAGCAAGAGGAAATTGGAGAGGAAGAGGTAGAAGCAGTAACATAGGACGAGGAAGAGGCAGATCTTATGTGAGTAAATCAGCCATTGACTGCTACAACTGTGGAAAACTAGGGCACTACTCCTTTGAGTGAACTGAGAAAGCAAACTATGTTGAGTTTGATGAAGAGGAAGAGCTACTGCTGATGGCACATGCAGACATGAGTAAGATTGAAGAAAAAGGAGTATGGTTCCTGGACTCTGGTTGCTCTAACCACATGACTGGAGTAAAATCATGGTTTACTGAGCTAAATAAAGATTTCAAACACTCAGTTCGTTTGGGAAACAACTCAAGAATGGCTGTAGAAGGAAAAGGTAACATTAGAATCGAATTTGAAGGCATCGTACAAGTGATAACTGATGTCTACTACATTCCAAACCTCACCAGAAACTTACTAAGCATTGGCCAACTACAAGAGAAGCAGCTGAAGTTCATAATTGAAAATGCTAGTTGCAGAATCTATCATCGTCAAAGAGGTCTGATAGTGGAGACAAAGATGACGATGAATAGGATGTTTCTGATCTACGCAAAGGGAAAACCACTCTCTGGGAAATGTCTTAAGGTGGAGGGAGAAGACTTGGCTTCTCTATGGCACAGAAGATTAGGACATCTCAACAACAAGTCTATTCAAACTATGCAAAAGAAGGAACTGGTAAAAGGCTTACCAGACATGAAGAAAGAAGAAAAGGTATGTACGGTCTGCAATGTGGGGAAGCATCAGAGAGGGAAGTTCCCAAAGAAAAGTAAGTGGAGAGCAATTGAAAAGCTAGAGCTGATTCACACTGATCTATGCGGACCTATTACTCCAACATCTCAAAGTGGAAAAAGGTACTTGATGGTCCTTGTTGATGATTTCTCACGAAAAACAAGGATCTATTTTCTTACAGAAAAATCAGAGGCCTTTGAAAACTTCAAAATGTTCAAAACTCTGGTGGAAAAGAAGGCCAAAACAGTGATTCGAGGGTGCGTACAGACAGAGGAGGAGAATTCTGCTTAGACCAGTTCAACTAATTCTGCAGAGACAATGGCATAAAGAGACAGTTAACTGCAGCATATACCCCTCAACAAAATGGCGTGGCAGAGAGGAGAAACCGAACCATAATGATCATGGTACGCTGTCTATTATCAGAGAAGGAGATGCCAAGATTCCTGTGGCCTGATGGAGCAAGATGGACTGCTCATATCCTAAACCGAAGCTTGACAAAAGCTGTAAAATATGGAGTACCAGAAGAGAGATGGACAGGAATCAAACCAAGGATCAGTTACTTCAGAGTCTTTGGATCAGTTGCACACGTACACATGCCCGTCCAGAAGAGAATAAAACTTGATGATCGAAGCCACAAGTGCATTTTGTTGGGAGTAAGCGAGGAATCCAAAGCGTATAGGCTGTATGATCCTGTCACAAAGAAGATTAACCATCAGCAGAGATGTCATATTTGAGGAAGATGCAAAGTGGGACTGGAATATGAGCACGCCAGAACAAGAGGTGGTTTGGGGTGATGATGGAATCATTGAAGGTGATGAATCAGAACCAGGAGCTGCCGAAGCTGAAGTAGAAGCAGGTACAGAAACAGAAGTGGCTGGAGAAGCTCCAAGAATGGAAGCTCAAGTAAACGAAGCTGGTGGACAGTCAAGAAGACTAAGAAGGCAACCTGCTTGGATGGAAAACTATGTGAGGGGAGGAGAAGTAAGTGATGAAGAAGATGCTTTGATAAAATTTGCTCTCTACATAAGCAGTGACGATCCTATCTTTTTCATGATGCTGACAAAGAAGAAAAGTAGAGGAATGCAATGGAAATAGAGATTCAATCCATAGAGAAGAACCATACGTGGGAACTTGTGAAACTGCCATCACAAGCAAAGAAAATTGGTGTCAAGTGGGTTCATAAAACCAAATTGAACGAAGAAGGTAAGGTGGAGAGATGCAAGGCTCGGCTAGTCGCAAAAGGGTACTCTCAAACTGCTGGTGTTGACTATACCGAGGTATTTGCGCCTGTTGCTCGTTGGGATACCATAAGAAGTCTTCTAGCTCTGGCAGCTCAGAGAGGTTGGTGTGTGTTTCAACTCGACGTAAAGAATGCATTTCTATATGGCGAGTTGAAGGAGGAAGTATATGTTGATCAACCTGAAGGGTTTATCAAAGCAGGGGAGGAAGACAAAGTGTACCGGCTGAAGAAGGCTTTATACGGCCTAAAACAAGCTCCAAGAGCCTGGTTCAGTCGGATTGAGAGCTATTTCAAGAAGGCTGGTTTTCAGAAGAGCAGCTATGATCATACCATGTTCTTCAAGAATGTGGAAAACAAGTTTCTGGTGGTAAGTGTCTATGTCGATGACTTAATTTACACTGGAAATGATGAGATGTTATGCGCAGAGTTCAAGTCATCAATGCAGAATGAGTTAGAAATGACTGATATGGGAGAGATGAAGTTTTTCCTTGGCGTAGAAGTAAACCAGACGAGTGATGGGATACATATTTGCCAGAAGAAATATGTCAAGGAGGTTCTTGAGAGGTTTAATATGTGGAACTGCAACTCAGTGAAAAATTCAATGGTTCCTGGCACCACTATCACAAAAAAAAAGAAACAAAGGGGTCAACGCAACACTCTACAAGCAGCTCGTGGGATGTCTCATGTACCTTACGGTAACGAGACCTGACTTAATGTTTGTAGTGTTTTGATTGCTCGTTACATGTCAGACCCCAGAGAAGAACACATGATGGCTGCTAAGAAAGTAATTAGGTACTTAAAGGGAACGATGGACTTACTACCGAAGATCACCAACCATGAACCTGCTGGGGTATACAGACAGTGATTATGCTCGAGACACAGACAATAGAAAAAACACTTATGGGTATGTGTTTATGGCGAATGGACTAGCAATCTGTTGGAGTTCAAGAAAACAAGACATTGTCACTCTATCTTCTACCGAAGCTGAGTACTTAGCTGCAACTTCTGCAGCATGTCATTGTGTCTGGTTACAAGGAATGTTACAGGAGTTAAATGCAGTAAGTGAAGAGTGTGTGGACACTATGCGTGACAACAACTCAGCAATCAAGCTGTCCAAGAATCCAGTCATGCATCGAAGAACAAAACACATTGATGTAAGGTTTCATTACTTGCGCAACTTGTCAAATGAAGGATACATGAGATTGGTTTACTGTGGAACCAAAGAACAAGTTGCAGATATTCTAACTAAGCCTATCAAGCTTGATCAATTTGAGAAGCTCAGGATGTTACTCGGAGTTCGAAGAATGGATGATTAAACTGAGGGTGAAAGATTTGTAAGTTTAAGGAGAGGATTTGTTGGATATTTGACAGAGTCTGAATGTGGAATAAGTCAAGCAAAATTATCGGAGCTGAAGGAGTCTATTTAGCTCTTTAGTTTGTTTCCTGTTATTTCTCTGTAAGTTTCTCTTTTAAGTTAATGAGCTTCTATAAAAGCTATTGTAATCGTTTCATTCAATAACAAAAAATCATTCAGACTTTTAGTCTCTTTCAGCGAACAATCTTTGATTTCTAGTTCCTTTACGGACCTAGATGACGTTTTTAGATCATCCTACATTTCATGTTCTTTGATGCTATCACAATTTGTTGTTTTTCTCCATCTTCAGATCTTTCAAAACAAGAAAGAAGCTTTTGTTTATAAGCATTGTTCGGATGGTGATGATTAACAGCATAATTACCATATTCTAATGTGAAATTCTGTAAATTAATCAACTCTTTTTTGTCTCCGCTAAGTAAACTTCGTACACAATCATCAAATATAACATTAACACTAATAAACTTAAACTTGCTTACAAGAGGAGGTTAACCAAGGCCTTGGTTTGATGAACACAAACTCCAATCCAAGACCTTGATTTGATGAAAATTGAAGCATAGTTCCGTGGAAAAAAAATAATACATAATCTAAAACTAGAAGCAAGAGACTGAAGAAACAGAGAGAGGGTAAGAGAAGCTGTTGGCATACTGAAAGGAGAGTGTCTGTCCAGGTGCAAGAGGTTGACCGTCATTGACTAGACAATCATCGTAGGAGAGTCTCCTGAAAACTCTAGGGTTAACTAGTCTGACCGAGCTGAACCAGCCACAACTGACGTGGATCTCCTCAACGCTGCAATCAGAGGCACATGCGTTTAAGATCTCAACTGTAAATGCAGGGACTCCGTTTGGAAGTGGAACCGTTGAGCCTTGAAAGACAACAACGTCATCTTTTGAGCAGTCTTGTCCGATCCTTTTGGTCCCGTCGCCAATATCTGAAAATGTCTCCGAAGATGTGTCTTTAGGGTTTTACCAAAAAGAAACGAATAAAAAGACACAGAGATTGATAACCTACTTTCATGAAGCCAACAGAGTCTATGATAAAGCCTCTTTAGGGTTCTTAAAAACATAGAACAGAGAGACTGATCTTTTTAAATGATATGTGGAGCCAGATGAGTTATGGATATGTTATGAAAATCTGTATTCAGGGCTTCTAAGACATAAGACAAGAGACTAATCGTCGTATATACAAAGCCAACAATAATTCTTGCTTAGTTAATGGATATGTTCTGAAAACGTGTCTTTAGGGTCTTATATGTGAATCATTATGATCATAAGGAAACGCGATGAAATTGTCTAAATATGTCTCTAAATGGTTTCATAAAAGATAAAAACAGAGACTGATCTTAAAATTTATGCGTTACCGGAAGATAGCAGAAGCTTTCTTGAGAGGCTGGTGGGGTTTTCGTAACTTGCATTGAGAGCGATGCCTCTTCTATCACCGGAACCTTCCAAGGCATTGCACTTCACAGCAGCTGCAAGAGTGTAATAAATTCAAACATGGAACAAGGAGAAGAGGAGAGAGAGAGAGAGAGAGAGAGAGAGAGAGAGAGAGAGAGAGAGAGGGATAAAAAATGGACTTACATGAAGCAAGAAGAGACAGCAATAATCCAAGACCTAGGAAGAGGACAAGCCGCCGTTGGAATCGGTAGAAGTGTTCCATTTTCTTGCAATGGCCAAAAAGATGTGGAGGTTCTTCTCTGTTTTATAGAGGTATATGATATCCATGCATGGTGGGAGAGAGAAGGAAACTTAAGGAAGGAAAGTATGTGATTGCATGCATGTCTGCTGGTTCCAGAAGGTATTGACCAATCCCTTGTTTCGTCTCAAAATTTATCTACCTCGAGATTCAGAAAAACATAAGTATTACCAATCTTTTGTTAGAAAAAGTTTGAATAAAGGGCTGACAGAAGTTGGTTGTGTCATTAACTATACAAAAGGTAGTGAATTAATATATATAACACTTTGATAGAGCTAAGTTATCTTCTCAACGTCCAATCTAAAGAGATGAATAGTTGTAGCGCAAGGAAGGAGCATGTTAACAAGAAATGTTCTAGAGTGATGTTTGGCACAAAAATTGTTATCTATGTTATTCCACATGGTATGGATACATTACAGAACATAGAAACGCTCAAACTCAGAAAGAGAAGATCACATGTCTTGATTGTTCACTCGGTCTCTGTCATCATTAATCTGCATTCGAAACCAACATTGTTCCAATGATACCATGAAGTGGGAGTAAAGACTCAAGAACATGTTCCTTTCTCTTGTTTAGGACTTATTTCGGCAAGAAGTGAAGTACAAAAAACGATAGTTAATAATTGAATAAGAGAGGTCAAATATTTCATGACAAAAGCATCCCGTGCCTTAACTCTTTTAGAAGAGGAGAGTACAAAATAAATCCCAAGCATCATCCATTTTACAAGACTTTCATGTTCAAGGCTAAATATAAGGTGGATGATGCTTGGGATTTATCTTGTTATTACAACTGACAAAAGAGTGAACGATCCATAACGGCTGAGCTACAAACACATCATTAGACAAAAAAAAAAAAGCAGAATCCATATTTGGCATCAGGCAACAACCTATAAGAGTTAACATCATGTATGCTCCACTCTCTTAAAGACTTGCAAGGTCCATTCATGAGATTATTATAAGTCACTCCGTTCCGGAAAGCAAGAGTTGATTACCTAAACGTAGTGACTTATAATACTCTCATAAAAACAAGCAAGCGAGAGAGAGAGAGAGAGAGAGAGTAGAGAACATCTGCTGCATAAACACTTGAGTGATTACTAAAATATTGTAAACATCTCCATCGAAACCAGATCCGAATAGCCTGAGATCCGTTTCCACCTGCAGCTATAAGATCAAAATATCACATTTCTGCATCACGGTTATCCTAATATATCAAGAACAGTTATAGGATCTACCTTTTTACGATGAAGAAGTTACTTTCTACGCAATCACAATGGATAGGTTCTTAGATGAGACCGATCTAGAGCTCTGTTTCGTGAGTGACGATGTACACGGCGTACGGCCTGCCCTAAAAAAAGAGTTCGTTATTTATATCATAGGATAAGGCGAGCAAACCGGTTAAGCGACGGGTTAGACTTGTCAACTCGGTTTAAATCAATTATAGGAAGTGAACCGGTATGCCCTAAATACGGAAGAGTTAGATCAACGTACAGCCGTAGATGTTAACTAGAGTTATTACTCAGCCCATCGAAAGCTCGGCTTGTCACAAGCCCGGATCCACTCTAAGCCCTTCAAATTATATGCACAAAAAAGTTAAATTCGATACACACGTGCAGATAATCTATGTTTTCTTTTTTAAAGATAATCTATGTTATACAAATGAAATTTGGTTGATTAATTTGTATTTGGTTCGACTAAAACTTTTACCTTATATAACAGAATATTTATTTTACATCTATACTATATAAAAATTGAGGCTATAAACTTAGGATTTAAGTACACCAATCGTATTATGACACATCATTATATTAATTCATTATTTTCAAAAATTTAATATTTCCAAAACAGTATTAGAAACGAAATTAATATGACATATATTTTTTAAACTAACAAAAAATATTAACAATTTAAATCTTGCTTAAAAAATGCTAAATATAATATTAAATGAAAAAAAAATAGTAATATTAACAAAACAAATACGTTTTCTTAGGTATAGTAAATCAAAAATACATTTTATACCAATTAAATTGGAAAATTAATATAATAATAGTTAAATTAACAAATAAAAAATATGAAAACAGTTACAATAAATTAAAAAGTTAATATTACTTAAGTTAAATTAACAAAATAAATATTATTATTTAACAACTTGATTAAAAAATGATAACTATTATAGTAAAATAGAAAATGAAAAGAAAAATAATAATATTAACAAAAAAGTCGTCTTAAATCTAAAATACATTTTATTCCAAAATAAAATGATAATTAATGTTTAGGTACAAAAATCTAAAAACATTTAAAATGTATAAAGAAATAAATTTATTGACGGTATCCACATAGGATTTAAGTCCACCAATCATATTATGACAAATCATCAAATTTATTTGTTATATTTTAAACGAATTTAATATGACATATATAAATTAAACTAACAAAACAAATATTAACTTTTCATACATTACTTAAAAAGTGCTAACTATTATAGTAAAATGGAAATTTAAAAAAATAGCAATATTAACAAACAAATACATTTTCTTTGGTATAGTAAATCAAAAATACATTTCATACCAAAAATAAAATAGAAAATTAATGTGATGATAGTTAAATAAACAAATACAAATATTTATAAAAATTACAATAAATTAAGTAAATTATTATTACTTATAACTTAAACTAACGAAATAAATATAACGTTTAACAACTTACTTAAAAAATGCTAACTATTACGGTAAAATAGAAAATCAAAAGCAAAACAATAATATTAACAAAAATAAATCATCTTCTTACGTACTATAAATCCAAAATATATTTTATTCGAAAATAAAATGATAAATTAATGTTAAAATAACAAAAACAAAAAATCTAAAAACATTTTAAATGATTAAAACAAGAAATTTTCAACAATAGAAAGAATTGGCGTGACTATAAAAATGAATTTAAATGTTATTTTTGAAAAAAAAAGAAATTCATATCACATGTATAACTCAAACTAACAAAATAAGTATTAACATTTAACAACTTACTTAATAAATGCTGATTATTAAAGTAAAATGAAAAATACAAATAAAATAGTAACACTAACAAAAAATACACCTTATTAGGTATAATAAATCTAAAATACACTTTATATCAAAATAAAATGGTTAAATTAACAAACAACATATATTAAAACATATTAAATAAAATTAAATGGAACTTTAATGTTATCATAATTAAATTTACAAATACAAAAAATCTAAACATTTACAATAAATTACTATGACATATAACTTAACTAACAAAATAAATATTAACATTTAACAACTTACTTAAAAAATTCTAAATTTTATAGTAAAATAGAAAATCAAAAGCAAAACAAAAATATTAACAAAAAAATGTCGCTTTATTTGGTAAAATAAATCCAACATTTTTTTATCCCTAAATAAAATGACAAATTAATATTAAAATAGTTAAAACAAGAGAAACACAAAACAAAATTAAAAACATTTAAAATGTATAAAACAAGAAATTTTCTACTTTATAAAGTACTGATCTGATTATAAGAAATTGTCTAAACTTTCAAATATCATTAAGGAAATCAAATGTTAATACTTTTTTAAAAAAACGAAATTAATATTACATATATATCTCAAACTAACAAAATAAATATTAACATTTGATAACTTACTTAGAAAATGCTAAGTATTAAAGTAAAATGAAAAAAAAAATAGTAATATTAACAAAAAAATCACATCTTAGGTATAACAAATCTAAAATATATTTTATACAAAATAAAATGTTAAATTACATATATTTTAAAATTAAAAAACACAATAAATATCTTCAAATATTTTTACAATGAAACATAATAAAACTAATATAATATATAACTAAAATTAACATTGACAACTTACTTAAAAATGATTACTATTATAGTAAAATGGAAAAGCAAAAGAAAAACAATAATATTAACAAAAACAAAAACCGTATTATAAATTATAATAAATCCAAAATACTTTATCCCAAAATAAAATGATAAATTAACTTTAAAATTGAAGTAACAAACACAATGTATAGAACAATAAATTTTCTACTTATAAAGTATTTTTGTGATTATAAGAAATTTCCTAACTTTTCTAATATCATTAAAGAATTCATATCAAATAAAAGAAACTAATACAAAAAATATTAAGAACATTTGCATTTGTGGACGAAAATAAAATTTTATTTTCTAAGCAAATATTAATATAAAGAAAATAGTATAATAACACAGGTGAATGCTAATTAGATATTGTAATATTAAGATATATATTAACAACTACATTACTTCTTGATAATAATATAAATTAATTTATGTAAACACTTTATATGTTGATATTTTCAAAGATAAGCGACATATAAGTTGATTAATTTGTATTGTTCTCAACAAACTTGCACTCGATAAGAACCAGTTATCTTTCGTTACCTTAAAATAGGTGGTGAGGTAATAAGTTAATTTTAAGAATACTGAAATATGATTTTAAATTATCAATCAAAATTTTCAAATTATTAATTTAATTATTTCCTTTTAAAATGTAAAATTTCCAAAAAATGTTTAATTTAGTATTAATTAAATTTCATATAAAATAAAATAAACTAATAAAATTAAATCTTTATAAATGAACAACTTAGTCTAGATACTAAAATTTTGAAAATTAAGAAAAATATTATCAACAATAGTAATGGGAGTTTTCAAAAAACAAAAAAACTCATAATTTTGTTTGAAATCTTTACCTAATACTCGATGAAATACAAAAAAAAACCTAAAATAATTAAATGCAAATATTCTTATGACCAAACGTAATACAAAAAACATGTTTTTGATTATAAACTTAAGAAGTTTTATTATAGATACTATATAATATATAAAGTAAATGAAAAAAATGATTTTACATGAGTTATGTCAAAGAAATATATTTAAAAACAGTAATTATAAGATACATAGATCAATTGAAAGTCAAAATAACGCATCAAATAAAAAAATGTAAGGAATATTATTATAGCCTGAAAAACCATAAAAATGATATGGGCAATAGAAAATATTCAGTTATTAAGATAATAATAGATTATCAAAAGATAGTGATAAACAATAGAGTGTTACAAATTTTTAAAAATGTCAAGATTGCAATGACTAAGTTATTTATAAAATATATTAAACTTTTGATGGTAGTTAAAACTACAAATGATTATTAAATTTTATAATAGTTTTGAAAAAGTAATAAAATTTTCATGTAAATGACAAATAAAATAAACATTATTTATTTTGCCATAAATTTATATTAAATTTTATATCAAATCTATTGTAAGGAGTTATACATTAACTCAAGATTTACTACTATAAAATATTATTAATTAGATCAAGTAAGGTGGCAAAAAAATAAGATCGTGTAGAAGATAAATCAGTTACTTGAGGTTCCTTATATTATTATATAGATAAAATTTTACTTAACATTAAATTATTTATTTTCATTATAAAATTATCTAAAGGCTAATTAATATTAGTTAAAATCTCATAAGGATAATTAATGATGATGAAACTTTGAATATTAATTTATACTATCCCATAGATATTTAAAAATAATTAAATAAAAAATTCAAGAACATTATGTATACAATTTATCACACTTACAATGTAACAATTTTGAAATAGAAAACAAAAAATATGTTGATAGATAAATCATATATATTATTCATAAATAAAATAAATAAAATATTTATAGTTGTGTATAGCATTGTATAGTAGTATATATGTATTGAGCAATCTATTTAATATTAAAATTATATATTCTATAAAAATAAATTTGTAATAGTAATTTATAGTTTTACAGTACAAATAAATAGCTAAGTAGTAATTTTTTAAAAATAACAGATTTAAAAATATATATAAATAAGAAAAACTGTAAATAGTTTAATCATAATTAGTAAAATAAACAATTTACAAATCAATTATAATGTCTAAAGTATTATAAAAATATATTAAATTAGAAACGCGCTAGATATATCACATTCATTGAAAAACTTTGATAATTACAAAGCAATATGGACATTATGCAAAAATATTAATCGTTAAAATTATCCAGATAAAAAGATACAACATATAATTAAAATATTTATAATAGTATAATAGAAATATATATAATATTTTAAAAGTAAATTTTATATATTTTAAAAGTAAATTTTTTATATTTAAAAAAATATAAATTCGTTTGTGAAAACTAATTTATACATTTGTAAATTATAAATTTATTTATATTATATAGTAGATTTTATTATGTAAATTGTTTATCTTCAATTTTTTCCAGAAAAACAATTTAATAGTAACTTTTTTTATAAAAAAAAGAAAAATAACAAATCATGTATATATCGTTTTCATAGAAAGACAATGTTAAATAAATAAAGTAAAGTTTAAATAAATGAAGTAAAGTTTAAATAAATGAAGTACAATAAGTTTTGCAGTTTTAATATTTATCAAACTAAATTACTATACTTTTTTAGCTAAATTATTAACATAGAGTCGCGCGTAGCGCGAATAAAAATCTAGTCTAAACTTTAATGATACCAAAGGGAGTTTAACATATTACATGAGGCATAAACTAAAATAAACACATTTTTAAGAACATGGAACAAGAAAAGTAATAACACAATTCTTTCGGGTAAGACTGACTAATTCTCTAATTTCATCTTTTTTTTTGTAACACGAATATTCTCTAATTTCATCTACGAAATTAGTAACGACATAAATTCTCTTCGTCATTTGTATCATATTAATGTACAAACTAATCCAACACATGAATTTCATAAAATCCATCGAAATGATCTGTTTTATCTGTAATGTGTTTAAAGGTTTGGCAACCACACCATATTACACCATTGTAACCCTGCCAAGAATGTAACATCACGGTTTCTAGTATATAGAAATGTTTTAAAAATTGATTTAACTATCTATATCACCGAAATAAACTTACTCTTTTGATCACATATGCATAAAGAACTTCAAAGAGTTAAGTATGTTTGAATTGGAGCAATGGAAGGATGTGTTTTCTATAGAAAAATGATTTGCGATATCGTGTGAATGAGGTCAAAACACAAAAAAAAATTATGTAGTGACTGTAGGGTCAGTA
Source organism: Moricandia arvensis (assembly GCA_905132765.1). Classification (NCBI taxonomy): domain Eukaryota; kingdom Viridiplantae; phylum Streptophyta; class Magnoliopsida; order Brassicales; family Brassicaceae; genus Moricandia; species Moricandia arvensis. The sequence goes on along the minus strand of CAJHQP010004001.1, from coordinate 17,182 downwards.
AACTAGGTTTCAAACTAATAACATTTTAGTTCTCATTTCATTTTCCGAGAGATAACTAAAAATTATGAAATACACAAATTTACTGGCTACAATTTGGAAGATACTTTGTTATTGGACCAACTGTAAGTTCTCAAAGACAAAAAAAAAAGTTATTGTGGTCCACTATTCTTGTTAAAATCTTCTAAATCTAACCAACAAAAGAAGACTATTAACGGTGTAGTATATGTATCTAAATCGATAGACTACAATCCATTAAGAAACTTAGGGAATATGTTAAACTTGACCATAACATGAAAACCACAAATGGGTAAAACAACTTAACAGTCAAGTGTATAGATAGATATACTTAAGAAACTCATGAATTTGTGTATTAGAATTGGTGGCCGTGTACTAGTTATAGAATTGACATATTCGAATATTAAATGTAGTGTTATAATCTGTTGAGTCAGTTATTTAAAGACAAATGAGGTCTAAATAATCGTGAGTAAGTGATTGAAATAGGCCTACATGTCACAAGAAAAAAAAGCCTTTCTCTTTATTGAATAGGAACTTAAAAAAGTTCCACATCGGTTTTGAGAAGCAAAAGTGTGTAGTATAGATATATTCATACACATGTCACTGCTTAAAAAGCTGAAGCTGAGAGAGGATGGCTCTCTCCCCCCCCCCCCAACCCCCCAATGTGCTAGCCGCCACCATCATGCTTGGCGTGAGCTTGGGTCTTGGTGAAAGGTAGGTCCAATAAAATTCTTTTTGTTTGCATCATAGACCAAATTAGTTTCAATTTTTTTGATCATGTTCAAACCAAAAACAGGACGATGCTTGTGTTTAAACGACGTGTAGTTCGTCATAAAACAACATGACATCTATATGTTCATCAAATATCAGAACGATTTAACAAAGAGAAGATCTTGCGGAGAAAGTTGATGTTCCATTCCCAAGATTTTCGAGAGATTTTTGCTATATGTGTGCAACAGTCACCAAAATCAAATCTCCTCCTCTTTTAAAAATCATCTTCTTCTCATTCATCGATACACTTTTTCATATATATAATCAACAAAGAAAATTCTTAAGTATAAATCTATTATTTTATGAATGTTTCCTAGATTTATAATTAGCTCGTAGGGACTACTAATTCACGAGTGTCGCGTGATAGTCTACCAATAGTTTTATCTTGGGACTCCTATTTGTTATGATCAGACCTCAAAATAATTTAGAACTAGTGATTTTTTAAGAAAGAGACAATTACACCCTTGAACTCGCCATGGGAGAAGAGCATAAACAAATTGCACAGTTGTGAACTCTTTGTAAAAAATGTCAGTGGTAAGTGTTATTTTTACTAGCTCTGAATCTCGTGGTGTATCCTCGTAAGTCTCTTAATGAACTCAAACATATTCCGATTAAACTTTCCAACAATTCAACATTTATGGAAAATCTATGAATCTTTCAATCAAAACTCCGAGTTGAAACAGAGTTTTCCGTTGCATGTACATCTCTGGCCTCTTTAGTGTCTACAACCTTTGGCCATACCCTAAGAAATGGTCACGAACAGTATTCTTGGATGTGGAGGAATACATAATTACATATTTGTGGTCCATGTGAGAGGGAAAGGTAATGCTCTTGTGACCATAAGAGACGATATGAGATAATAATGCGTGTGGGCATATGATATGCTTTTGGTATATGATGCTTTTGTTCCTTTGTTATCTACCAAACTTTATTCTTATGAATTATAGATATTGAATTTATTTACTAGAAGTCTAGTACCTTGCACAGAATATACCTAATTGCTATTTTATTAGAATGGACCTCTTTAGACATAAAGACACGAAGCTGAAAACTGATTGAAAAACACACACCGACCCTTTCCATAGTGAAATGTTACTGTCTCAATTTCTGTGTGCAAAAAAACCCGAAAATTCTGGCCTGATTTGGTTTGGCAGTTGCCGAGAAGCTGTCAGATTTTCACTGGACTACTCGATGTTCCATGTACTTTTTGAGTGTGGTGCATTTTATTTCGTCCAGCGTAATTTGGGGTCCGATTATCTGAGTGTGCTCGTTTTGTGTATATTAAACAAAATAACGTTTTCTCACATTTGTTTCTGTTTTCTACTTCCCTGCTGTGTGTAATTTTCAAATAATAATTTCATAGAAAACAAAATCTAAGGTTAAATGTAAGTCGCCATCTAATTTTTTGTTGTTTAAAAAGGGTGTTTTAGGATTTCAGTGTAGTTCGTAAGAAAAGAATAGGATAATTTGCTTTAAATAGAAGAAGATTAGCAGTGAATTATATAACTGTTGAGTTTATTTTCTAAAGTATATGTGAATATCAAAACTATTTAACCTTATGAGAAATCTGATGTAACACGATAAATATTTATGATATAATCTCAATAAATTGATATATGATAAATTAAATAAAAATAGTGAAGTACCTTTTTGATGCTGTTAATCCCTAATATATTAGTAACTGATAAACATTACAATATTTGAGACAACCACATATCATCATTACGTGATATTATGTCAAATATTTAAAAAACTTTAAAAAAAAAAATTACATGATTTTGTTCATTTTTGGTTTGAACCAGTTTTTTCACGTAAGTCTTCTGTAATTATGTATTTGCAAATGCGTTGTAGAGATTGTGAGATATTGCATTGTTTTACAACTATAAATCTTTAATGTGTAAGTTGTAATCCAATTGGTATTTGTTAAAATTGAAATAATTTTGATTTTTGAATCTGTACTCCCTAACCTGAGCTAACCTATTTAGTTTCAATGTATGAAAGTCTTTTTCTTATTATTTACATATAGAGATAACATGTATCATACTGGTTTTGCTTACATTTTGATTTTTTTTACATTTACTTGTAGTATTAATTTGTATAATACCGATTTTCAAAATTTTACCAATGACATATAATTCTTCGTTTATACTTTTATAATTTGTCATATAACATTAAAGTGTGTTATTCTAATTTTATGAAATGATGCCTAAATGCGATTCTAGCAATTGTTAACGCCTATATTGTCTAGCATTGTTTATATAGATGTTTGATAAAAAAACTATATAGATAAATACAATTATTATAAAAACATGTGTTATATCATCTTTGGTTTTGTTATAAAAAAAAATAATTTTGCATTTCTCTGAATGTAATGAGAAACAAACAAAAAAACATTTTTTTGTATCTTACAGTCTTATGAGTTCAATTACTGAAACTAAACAGATCAGTCAGTATTTGATTCACGGACTCCTTTGACGAACTTTTTAAGCTTAGTTAAGCGAACATCGACAGTTGAATCTGAAAGTTTGAAGAGTGCCATAGATGAGCGTCGACTGTGAAAAGGGATGAATAAGATGGTGAATAACAGTAACGGCAACTTAAAATTGAGAAAGAAATGCAGAGAGTATGGGGAGGACAACCTTTTCATCAGTCAAGAGCATGTCAAGTTGTCAACCCCATTAGATCTCCTCCTTTCTTCATATTTCGTGCTTCCATAAAGGGAGGATGGAAAATAAGTTTATAGAGTTATAAGAAATTGTGAGGATGATGCTAAGGATATGAAGGATGACCTTATATGGAGGTTCACCATATGGAAGAGAGAAGCATTTAGCTATTAATTGTGTTTGTTGTGTGTGGAAAGAGTAAAGATTGTTGTTAGTGGCGATAAATTAATGCATCTCGTAAGGAGTAGAAAAATTTCATACGAAACAACGCAAAGAAAGCTCGACCAAAGATCATGAATATTTGTCTCACACACCTTCCTCAAATTCTATTGTTGGCTTAGTCGTGAAATCGAAAAAGACGATGAAGATGCCCCCGCTCGACTAAATAGAAGAGTCGCGGAACCCTAGATATCGAAATCGCCATTTGTCGTGAAGAAGATGTTTTAATATTTTAACCGAAAGGAGAGAAGTCGAAGTTGTATGCACTTACCTTTTGTTAATTTAATCAGACCAATAACGTCAACCAAGACCATACATCGTCACTCGTAAAAGCCCATTAAAACAAACGAAATCAACGATTCTTTTGTGTGAATATTATTTATTACACACATCAATGTTTATGTTATAAGTTAACTGTTGGTGTTGCTAATTGTAAAAAAGCTCTTATTCTATTTTTATTTGATCAATAGCACTCAGCTTATGGACTGGGTGGATGTCGTTTTGTAGTCTTTCTAGATGATTGCATTAATTTTTTAATTGAATAACGGGAGCAAAGATGATGCAACACATGTGTTATAAAAAATGAGTAACCTAATGTTTGCAATGGTTTGAACTTTGGATGACTTTCGTGGTGATTATATTAATTTGTTTGTAATAGTGAATCATCTCTATTTCATATCATTGATTTGAGAGCCTGTTGATGTTAATTTCAAACATAATTTTGTTAAAGACAATATGAGTCACTTTAGTTTTAATTTATATATAACTTTTTGAAACAATTGATCTGGTTAAAAGGTTAATGTGAATAAAAAAAACTACAAAAGGTAAATTAAAAAACAAATCTGTATCTTTTTTTACTTTTTTCATGATTTTTTTTTTCTTTTGATTGTGATCGTCTATCCTTTATACGTATTGTTTTTATTTTATTTTATTTTTGTAGAAGGTTTAAAAGATTAAACACAAATTCTAAAGAAAACAAAAATAAAAATTTACTTTAAATTAAAAGGGTTATTTAAGAACTCTACAATTGTTGATGAGAATACAAAACTTGATACGACATCATTTTGATAATTTTACATATTTACCTAGTTTAATAAGCTATAACTCTTCCATATTCTCGAGCAAGTGGTTAGGATCGGCGCTCCTTTTTATCGTCTTCTTGAACCACCTGTGTATGATCGTCCGTTAATAGGATTTGCTAGATCCGCCTGTGTATGCTCGTCCAGTTTCGTTGTGTTAAGCACTGGCACCGTCATCGAAATTCTTCTCCGTCTGAACCTCGACATAGGTTCTAATCGCCGCGTTACCGCCTTCAGATCACGAAAGTCTTGGTTCTTTGGCTTCGTCTTTTTTCTTCGATTTGGAGTTTTTTTTTTTTGGCTTCGTCTTTTTTCTTCGATTTGGAGTTTTTATTGGGGTTTGGAAAAACCAGAGAATAGTGGTAGCAATGGTTTCAAAACGGCAGAGAAGTTAATATTCTGGTATTATTCAACAACCTCTGAAGAAGCAAAATAGAAGCGTCTGCGAGTAAGTAGATCGGTACTTGCAAGCTGTCGAGGAGTGCCATTCTTATCTCTGAAAAATAAATTGATATGAGTTTCGCTAAAATGAAACTTACCTATTTATAGTGGAAGATTCGCACAATGGCAATAATGAAAATGCATTGAATGACAAATCATGTGAGGAGTGGGAGACGATGTTAATGAGGGTTTTAAGAAGACGATTGAATGCATCTGATTTTTGTAACGTTTCGGATTTCTTTTGCCGGTGCAATGAAAACCAATCGATAGGAAACTGTGGCCCGGTTCTAACAGTCTATCACCACAAACGATGGTTCATTGTAACACAACCGGAGATTCTACCGTGGTTGGATGGACTTCGTAAGTGATGCAGAGTTTTTTATGGGCATAAAGCGATGCGGAGTTTCCAAACTAAAAAAAAAGAAAGACAAAACCGGTGTACATTAATAGTTGCAGCCATTACATCCAATTTTCATTCATTACAGGCCCAATTTAAAATGTGAAGCACAAAAATACGAAGCTCATAAACATTCATAACTTAACATTTATCTACCTGACGTCACGAAAAAAAACATTTATCTACCTTACTTGTGATTGTCCTAGACGAATACTATTCGGTTATACACAGCCCAATTAGAGTTAAATAAAGGTCCATACCAAATATCAAGCCCATGAACTAACACATCTAAAACAAAGCTCGGCACCTTGATTTATTGTGACACGTGGCATGTTTTTAAGAAGCTATTTATCTACGTGGAGGGCTAAGAAGAGAGTGAACTGTTCTTTATAATAATAGATATTTTTTATTCAATTAACTATCAAATTGATTATGAATGTACAAAAGAATATCCTTCATTATTTTCTTAAATAAAAAATATAGAATTAATTAATATGATTAATATGAAAATTAATGACTCTGAATAATACGATTTGATAACATTTTTTTGTATTTACCATCATTTTTGTTAATTTTTCTTTTATTAAAAGAAATTAAACAACCACATTAACCATAGAATAAAATTTTAGACTTTTCCTTATATGTTATATTTTTAATATTTAAAAACTACTGTAAATCACTAAAACTGTTAAAAGTCTCACATTGAAAGTTTTGTGATCAATTGTTTAAATTTTTATTATAATAAGATACAAATAATCATAAAATCATATGAATATGAAAACTCATTTAATAGATATATATGTATATATATTTAATATCTTTTAAACTAAACTATATATCATATACAATATATAAATATGTTAATTTTGAAATTTGCATTGAAAAGTATTGAGACCTTAATATTTTAATTTCAAAATTTGCATTAAATTTTTAAAAAAGATTATGAATTACTTAAACTTTTAAAAGTCTGACCATGAAAGTTTTGTGATTAATGATTTAATTTCTTGTAACAACAAATATATAAATGTCAATAAAATCATATTGGTAAGAAGCTTCAGTTAATAAATATTCATATTATAGATATACTATATATTTCTTACATATCATTTTAATGTAATTATATACTATATAAAATAAATAAAAACGATTGTTTTGATTTATTTTCCAATAAAATTTATTGTAAACAAATAAAAATAATTGTTTTGATTTATATGCTTACTATAATTTTAATTATATACGTAATAGTTGCTTGCTTCTTAATTATTTACATTTATTATTTCATAATATGTAATGAACACAAAAAATAATAATATGTATAACTAGTTTGGATACATAATATTTATCATGAGAAAAATGCGGGTCTTCTTGACTTAGTATTTTTATAATTAATAAAATATTATTATTTTATATTACTAATGAGTTTCACTATATAATGAATGAAGAGTGTGCCAAAGTTATTAAGTTTTCCGTACCATCTTTTGTTGATATGTCAATATGGGTTTTAGCTTCTATATTAAAGGTTACAAATGTTTTGAAGGATCTAGTGTATAACTTCTTAAGAGCCATAATGTTTTTTTTTTGTTTCATACTATTGATATATCGTGCTAAACTTTTAGAAAGATAGTGTTTTGGACCTTTTGGTGCGCCATATTATTGAAATTTTTTACGGTAGATGTGGACCAAAAGTTGGATATGATAATCATAAAGTTAGTGTCAAATATACGGTCAGTGATGTGAAAGGAGATTTAAATGGATTAGAATTTCGCTGCCGAAATTATTGAGTTTTCATCCTTATCTCTAACCACTGAATCGGATAATAGGAATTAGTGTTTGGTAATACACCATAACTGATTAGTCAAGGAGAGCATTAAATAACAAAATAAAAAAAATCAAGGGATCTTATCTATCTCAAAGTTACGTGGATCTTCTTATCGACAGACAAGAAAAAGATATTAATCTTATTCCTATAAGAGAAAAATGATTTGAATTCTCCAAGAAGATAATATATAAATCTTTGTCATTAATCTTGCCGTGATCCAAAGAAGTGAAAAGACTTTCGAAAGACACTTAAACCAGCCAAAGATGATTCATAGGCGAACCCGTGAACTCCACCCCAATTATCTTGAGACAAGATTAGAATGAAATTGTTCAGACTCTAGTCCTAATCGAGAGACAAAACCTTTTTGGATTTTGTTATATTTATCATATTTCAGTCGTACTACTGTTTTACTTTATAATAACCAACTACGTGATTGCTCTTGCATATGCCCAGATTGAAATTGATATTCTAATAATTATTAAATACTATTTTTAATTGTTCAACGTTATGTCATAAATGTCAAACATATAGTTATAGATTGTCAATATAGGTTGATGAATAGTATTATATTTATTAATATTTTATTTTTCATCTCAATTCGATATGAAGAATTATATTTTTGAAGGATATAATCAAATAACATTTGAGATCCGCGTATACAAATTATTTATACATATTATTATTTACTTTTACCCATTTATCTATTATGTAATAATAAATATATTAAATAATTAAGAACAAAGAAACTATTACGTATATAATTAAATTTGAGTAAGCACATAAATAAAAATAACTTTTATTTTTGTTTACAATAAGTTTTGTTAGAAAAAAAACAAAATAATTATTTATTTATTTTAAATGGTATATAATAAAACTAAATGATATTGACGTAGATATATAGTATTTTTTAATATGAAATATTTATAATTAAGCACTGATTTGTATCTATTCATTTTTGGTAACATATTTAATTAGTTACTACATTTTCCTTATTTTTTTGTACCTACTAAAAAATTATTTTTGTCTATACTAATAAAAAGTAACTTGGAAATATTCCGCAATTGAAATTTTAGAGGTTAGCTACTGTAACTCAACTGGATGTTGTAGAGAATTTGAAATTAGCATGTTGAACTATTATACTAATTATGTTAATCGTCTACTGGAGGTCAGTACTTTCTGTGTCAGTATTATATACCTTAAAACGAACTATTGGACCTGTAACACTCGAGGATAATATAAATAAGTAGCACCTTCTTGATTTATATGTTAATACTATATGAGTAGCAGTGAGCTAGATCTGAAATTTATTATTGAACAAGAAGTGACAACTATATAGATATACTTTGTACGACAAACATTTATTCTTTTAATGATCTTTATATCAGATTCTTATACACATAATATCTTGAATTACCTTATTAAAGATAAACACAAATACTACACAAAATTAAATAACGCATTATAATCTACATGGCATAATATTAAAGTCTTTGGACGAAACTTACTCTCTCACTTGGAACCAGTGTTCTTATGAGAAGCAGATCTTAAAGAGTAAAATTTATCGATACCTTTTTGAGATATATTTGTAAAATTACTTATCGCAATATGAGGATCATATTCGTGTAAGATATTATACTATATAGAACAATAACTATACTTAATTGATAGGTGATCGTTTGATGGGATGAATCTTTCCTAAGAGAGATGAGAAACACTTAAACCAAAAAATAATGAAGCATAGGTATATTTAGAAAAGGAGTTCTTTCTTGAGCACGATTAAATATTGATTTAGGTGCGTCACTACTGCAAAATTATCTACATTGTGGTTTCGTTAATTGAGATCCTAAGTCATTTTACTACGTTGTGCTACCAACCTATTTATTGATGACGCATGCTATAAATTTTGTAGCTTTTCTACTAATGGAAGTAGAGATCTTGGGGAAAAATCCATTTTTTGTCTCACAGTGGAGGTCTTATGCTGTAATTCTTCTCATTTATAGTAGTTTAATGAAATCAATGTATACCTGATAGCTCCATCCATAAAGATTGAGCTCTAAATCGTTAGATGGATTCCAACTCGTATCTCTCATCTCGTGACTTCCGTTCTAAGCATTCCCTATAAAACTCACAATTCGAGGACAGTAACAATAATGAGGATGTGTACGCTCATTGTCGCATCACTCAGGCATAAAAAAATTTGTTATATAATTGTCTTCTGCGATATTGCATTTTAACTAATACAAACAGAGATAATTAAATATGATTAAATGTATAGTTCATGGAAATATAGGAGATTAATATATAACTCAACTATCGTCAGGATGAGCATTAGCGCTCGCTAATAACCAAAATCATGTTAATATGGTAAACACAAGTTGACTATAGTTAAAGATTGTCAGATGCATGGTATTTTTTCATACTCACTGTGCATAGACTCAACACAGATTTGAGACCAAAAACAGATATCAGACCCGATTTTATTCCAATGTTCCAATTGAATCTATATTTCCTGCATTCAACAAATTAAAAATCTAAAGCGCTCACAATTTTCGCTCACCTCTTATACACAAAGACAGCTTTGTGAGAAAGTGTCCATTTTGTCTATATATCGCTCCATTCACAAATTGGGTCTAGAAAATAATTACACCCTCGAAGTCTAATTGAGTTTATTCATTTAATGAATTTTAAATTACAGCAACATGGCTCCACAAGTCATATGCTTTTTAACTACACACAAACATATAACCGATATTGGATAAGAGTTGGGAACTCAAGCAAATCACTCTCTTCTTTGCAAAACTTACTTATGCACGTATCTTATAATTCGCCTTATGAATATCAACAGGTAACGAATCGGTAATTGTATATCTATTCATAAACAGTTGGTTGTCACTTTTTCATTTGCAAGACACATTTATCTTAGATTTTTACATATTGAACGAGAAATTGCTCGTTGACTTGTATATGTATATATTTTGAACATAATTTACCTTCGAAAATAGATACAAATGATATTATAAATACCCTATGAACCTATAAAATATAAGCGAGTTGTTACTTCTGTGCGCTTAATTCTTCAGACTCAAAGTTTCACCTGGATATATGACGCGATAGTAACGTAAGCGTTTGCACTCCTGTCTATCTCAGACCTACAACTTTAGAAAAATTTTGAATACCGTTAGATGTAGAAGTCAAAAAAAATCTCTGAGACTGTGTGGTAGAAGATAGTAACATCACATTATTTGTCTCACTCCAGGTTAAAAAGATAGATTTGACTCTTGTGCTTCTTATATGACTCTTTTTCACACTGAACATTAACCATCAATTATCTGAAATATCATGAATGGTGAAATAAAAGATTTATACGCTATCCTGTTTATTCCCAAGGAACACTGAATTTAGTTCTATCAACAAGACACTTGGTAGAAACAACTTGGCTTGCTCTCAAAGAAGAAATTAAGCCAAGACCAAGTAAGGCTGCTCAATGCCAAATAACAGAAAACTAGATCTCCGATAGTAGATACTCGAGTGACATACACCTCATCAATCGCATCATAAGAAGAAAATTGCATCTTTCATAGAGCAAAATTATCTCGCCAAAAGAAATTGTACAAATATATTTCAAGAATATAAAATCTCTCTCGGTTGATGCGCGGGGAAAAAGTGGTTTGGTTCTTCTCTGCAACTAATAGCTACTTTACCTTCCATAAATACTTCAATCTCACATTTAAGATGAGTGAGTCCACACTATCCCCTAAACAACTTTTAAATTGTTTAACTTCTGCTCAGTCCGTGCTCGTCGAACCCTACAAAGCATTATCAAAAACCATATGCCACAAATGAAAAAAAAAAACCATGATATCATAAAAAACCCTTATGGATAGAAGCATAACTCCTAATGTAATACAAATGCATAGTCCAAAATAGAGTAGAATAATTATTGTTAGTCTTAAATATATGCAAAGTGAATTTAAAATCGAGTTTTTTATATATCGTTTGATAGAATGTACAAGAAGGAATATCTATATCCATAGTACGCGTTTTGCTCGAGATATGATGGCAGACACATACCCATCCTTCTGCTGATCCTCTCACCAATGTTTGTGCATATAAAGTGCTCTGTATGCACTCGCTAACGGTAGAGCTGATGCATAGAAGGCTTACAACAAATCGGGCAGGCTCTCATTTTTCACAGAATTCGTCTATCAGCTACTGATATTGAATTTGCACATTAGTAGGATCTGATCAAGTTTCCTCAAATATCCCACATATAGCGCACAAGCTGGCATTCCCGCATAAACTTATCCGCAACATGCAAGAGATCAGACACAGGACGTCTATTTTATAACAATAATACTTTTGAAATAAGCATACAAACTGATCGTATACTCCGAAGATAAAAGCACGGCTGTTTCAGGTTTCTCGCACAGCTCTTAGAATTACGCACGACGGTAATTTGGGTTTTATTATTATTGTTTCCCACTACATACTAAAGCTTCACCCCAACACACAAAACTACGTAGCTAACTGAAATCCATTCATAGACTAAATATGACAACACGATCAAGCTCTCTGAGAACATTGGTCTGATAATATTCATCATTAAAACCACTTCTAAAAACACTCGAAACCAAACAACACGCACCACATGTTGCACCAAGAAGAGTTTTCCGTTGCACCCTCTAGATATAAAAACTTTTGAAGGAACAAACTTAACATTGTCACACCCTCTAATTGTGTGGCACTACAAACGTGTATAGCTCCCTGAAAGTAGTGCATCCTTTACTGCTAACAAACTCTGGTTCTCGTGGACTTATAAAGATTCTGTATTATAGTTTTACTCTCCAAAACATTGCACTATGTTTCCACTCTGGTTTATCTGTATACATTTTACCCCTAAAAAGAAGGAAAATTAGAGATGCCACAAATTACTACACATACAAAAAAAAAAAAGAGAGATTCTGGTTACTCCTTTAATATGAACTTACTCTAAACACTGTATCATAATCTAGATAAATTACTTAAACACCTCTCTATTTAATCAATCATCTTTTATACATAATTATCCATAAACAAATCGCAGCCAAGAACTAATCTGATATTGCGGTTTTGGTACATTAATTCGAGATCCACTGTAATGATCCTATAAACAACTAAACAATAATCATGCTTTAGCAATTTGCTGGTCGTAAATGTTTTCATGCCACACATACAATTATTAATCAGCATCCTCTCATATCAAATGCAAACCTCGAGGCCAGCCTCATACCGCTCAATTCCATCACTACACATGGTAGTGAGATACATTTCACAATACTCTATTTGAACACCTAGATAAGTCAATATCCCAGTATAATGCATTCAATTAACAATGCTGATCTGGTCATCCATCACACATTTCACAGCCAATTGGAGAATCATCTTCCTTCCCTTCCGCTTTCTCGAACCCTGTTTCTCAATTTGCCCATTTTAGGCCATTTACCACCGCTTGATAATACAAAGCCGTACTCCATGTGTTTTTGGTTATCTCCAAGCAAGTTTTCGAAACTTGTCTATCCTTGTACACAATTGACTCATTCTTATTGTAACAGTGGATGTCTGGGCCTGCATCTTTTCCTGTTCGGTTATATTTCGCGCTACAGATTATAAAAATGTGGACCGATAAAAGATATTTATGTGTTCAATTACCGTCATGTTATACGGCGGAAGTGTTATTACGGAGCCCCATGGTCAGACGAAAGTTCCAAGTCTATAGTCGACCCGAGGAAACATTCACTCAAAAACAGAAATAAGATTTAGGTTGCTCTCCGACGGGATACGCCATTTTCATTGTGGAGAGGTTATTTCCCTAGCCAACAAAACACAGAAATCCCAAACTAATACGCATGAGCTCTCTTGTCCCAAAACAACCCATCTTCTGCTACTCAATCTCCTTACATTAGTATAAATCTGAACGCATCATTCAACATGCAAAAATCAAAAACAAAAACACATTAGTAAACATAAGAAAATGAAGTTTACTAACATTGACCCATTATTTTTATCGCATGATCTTTGACTTTTCACTATATAGCAACACGATTTAAAGAATGAAATATATGGATCAAGAGGAACTCATGTGGACTTGGAAGCAACATGGTTTCATGAAGGGAATCAAATTAGATGACTTACACTTAGTGAATTACCGATACAATAGATCAATTATTTGATATTTCGATAATGTAACGAAAGAACACATGAAGGTTAACCATCCAGAGGCGTTTCGAGAATAATTTTTTATATAAGAAAATAATTTGGATCAACAAGGAACTCCATGTGGACTAATATAACCAATATGGGGAACTTATCTCAATCCAAGGGATAAATTTGGAATCCATAACAAGAGATCAAATTATTTGATATTAAATGTACGAAGAAACACATGAAGGTTTGTAACAAAAGAGAAATCTATAAAATATTTGGTTTTGCTTAAAAGAAAAATAATTTGGTTTATTCAATCTTGAATGGTGATTTGCTATTTTTGTAAAATTATAATTTCTCCTGATCTAAATCAATGGAGATCAGATCGTGTTTATAAGTTTAATTTTTTTTTCTTTTATGATTCTTGAATACACACGCAGGATCTTATCGATGGCGTTGAAAGGTTTCTGTTTATTTTACACTCACCAGTAAACGCATTTTTCGTGGAGGCGGAGCGTCACGCGAGGAGAACATAAGCTGGAGCACTCTATTTAGATGGATGTGTCTGTACTTCAGAGAGAGGTAGTGGAAATATGGGTTGCAACTTAAGAGGGAACTCTGGAGCATATGATCTGTCTCGAGTTAAAGCGAATTGATTTTGTACAAGCATAATAAGTCAAAAAAAAAGAAAATAATGGATTTAATAAAACTTAAATATACTTCTTTCTCTCGGCCTTATATTCTCTTCATACTACTCTCTCACTCTTATATGAATTAATATTTCGACATTAGCTCTTTTTACCAGAAGTTGTATCTTGCATACGCTTGCCGATTAGGAAGAAAGAGAGGTACATGTATCTTGTGGTCTCCTTGAAGACAAATTCCAATTCTTCTCGGTTTGACTATATCAATTATTCCTCAGCGTTTAATCAATTTCTTAGGTAACACGAACCACTTTAGCTTTATCACACGTAGGGACAGAACAATGTTCAAAAAGAGACGTATGATTCACAGTAAGAAACAAATCTTGAAATTCCGATTTATGTTTAATGTAAAGGGTAAAAAAGTTAACGATTTTCAGAAAATATGATATGTGCTTTATCCCCTAGTGGTCTTAAACACAGTAGGTGGAGTAACCGCTGGAGTACGTGACCCGTGACTAGCTTTCCGAGTTAAAAAGAAAAAGAAGGGATTAATACATGCTTTCCCGAAAATCTAGATAAAAATAGAAAAAGGAGAGGAGATAAATCAATTTTAACTAGTTTTTTATTTTTTTTTCTGTATTGGGCTCCATGGATAAAAAAATATACAAAAATTGCAATGCTTGAAACGAAACACTTTAAGAAAAACATCGTAGTAAAATACCTACTTTGGGGGTACGACATTGCCATTCCTAACCGATTTAAATAAACTATGAACGCCTTTGACTAGTTACTCGAATTTTTGTTTTCCCAGAGATAAACTTAGCTCATAGTGCAGAATTCGTGTGAATCTCGTTCTTATGTGAGTAGTAAATTGTCAATTAATTTATGCTCATACCACACTCAACGAGATTTTATGTGTAGGTAAGTTCACCGGAAAATTCGGAAAGAGGGATGTGAAATTGGGAAAGTTTGAGCAATAAAGAATCGATATCTTTTTTATGTACGGAGTGGGGCAAACACACACACCTCTCCTGCCCAACTGCCCTTTTATCACTGTTAATAATAGTAGAGATATAAACGACAAAATTTAATAAAAAGAAAACTAACAAAATTAAAGGTAAAAAATTTTTGGTAAATAAGATATATCTATCCGAATAACCTCAGGTAATTCCTCTAGATTTTTTAGTAATAACATACTAATCATAGAACAGGTCATGAAGGATGTACTTTATATTTAATCCAAATAAGTCGTGTAATTCTTTACATTTGCAAGCGCTATAACTTAACGTAACTCATTACCGTAGTTTTAGATCTTTTTTTATTCGAACGGCCTTTATCACTATTTAAACGGAGTTACAGTACTTACATAAATTAAAACTTTTATTTAATTTCGAAATTATTATCTGTCGATTTATTGAAAAAACCCTATCGAAATTTTCTAAAATTCAATCATTTTTGTCTGTTTTAAGAATCTTTCAACACTATCACTAGTTCTTATCAATAACGCTTGTGTTATAAGAATATATAAAATATTATTTTTTCCTATTTTGGATAGTACTGTCTGCCGTCCTAGAGATTCTTCACTAATATTTGCGAGCAACGAGAGAGTATTATCTATAGACATCTGTATATAGTAAAAATTTAAAATTTGAATACAAGTTGTTATTAAATATACTTATATTATATCGAGCTATTATACTCACGGCCTAGTTTTATGATTTGGTCCATATATTTAAATTAATAGTTTTTTTTTATTTTGCGAAATTTTAGACATTTAAAACTAAACTCAGAGTAAAAACACATATATAGTGTTTATTGTCAAAATTTCTTTAATTTTTGTTACTATATCAACCCTATAAATGTTCACATTATCACGAAAATACACACCTACCATTAATTTTATTGTTCGACAAATGTTTTTTACTCTTCTCCAACCTCAAGTATTTACAAAAGATTGTCATTTGCCATCAATATCATACCACTCATGAACATCCAATTTGAAAACCTCTTTCATGCAATCTTTTCCTTTGGCTCTCAATACTAATCGAATTCGAGTTTACAGCAAAGAGATAAACTTTCTCATTCTCGATTTTTGCTAACCAACGATTGTTATGAACTAAAAACAACATCTCTTCACTTTGGTCTTCAATATCAATATCCAAAAACCTCAAGCTCTCAAGCCTTTCTGATTCAAATTTTATGGTTATAGAGCCATTCAATGCTAACTATTCTTGGTGGGTACTTTTGTTTGAGGTTCTGGGTGGTTGGAGAAGACTTTTGTGTGCTACAGAAAGTCCATCTCACTAGTTAGACCTTGTTTTCGGAAAACTCGCTAAGAGGCGCTTACGACGCGTGGCGGCTGACCAAGGCTAGCGGATTATTGAAACTTTAGAAATAAATTGGGGAGAAGTACTCGGGGATTTAATTTTTTTTGAATTTATTTATATACTATTAATAGTTTTGTAATAGATAGCAATGAAATTGGCGTAGTGGCAACGAAAAGTTGCCCAGCGTAAATTACCTATATTATTGGCCACGAGTTGTTGGGTTTGATAGTGCCTCATCTCATTTTTGTTATTTTTTCCGTCATTTATTAACTGAAGGGCAATTTCTGTAATTAATATATTCATCTTCTCCACTAACAGATTAGGGTTTCTCCTGCAAAATTTTTTCAATGGCTGCCATTGACAATTAGTCACATTATCTTCATATTTTTTACGTTTTCCAATCAAGAATTTTATCCTCCTAAACTCGTAGATTACTCATATATGAAAAGATTTAGAGTGTTAGAATGACAAAAAACGAAGTTTTTTTTATTTGATTCCTTGGACCAAATCAAAACGTCCGGGAGCCGCCGAACGCTTAAACGCCGGCAAAGCAGGACGCAGCGGCCGCGTTTTAGAACAAGGGTTTAAGGTATGAATTGAATTTTTTTTCCAGATATGTTCGTATAG
>CAJHQP010004000.1:0-60110 GCA_905132765.1 Moricandia arvensis | reverse complement strand
GACTAGAGCACTCCTATAGCATCTCCTTCCTCTCCGCCTGGAAATTTTTGGAGCTTCCCAGTTGTGCCTCTTGAAAATCGGATCTGAGTATCTCCTAACAACTCCTCAAAGGTTCGCCAATGATCTCATCTTCGAAACCCTAATTGATTTCTCCGCTTACGAGTTTAAGATTCGATTGATTTGATATTCGATTAGGTTTCATAATCAAATGAAGCATTCGAAGGATCCGTTTGAAGCAGCGATTGAGGAGGAGCAAGAGGAATCTCCGCCGGAATCACCCGGAGGCGGTGGTAGTGAAGAGGGACGGCTTGAAATCGACCAGGCTCCGGAAGAGAGTGAGCGGGACGTAGGAGTTCGCCGTCAACAGAAGAAGTTCAAATCCTCCGTAGTTGCTGTAGCTGAGGCCAAGAACAAAGATGAAGATGAAGAAGAAGAGGAAGAGAATATGGAAGCTGAGTTAACTAAGTATCCAACTACTGCTGATCCAGCTAAGATGGCCAAGATGCAGTGAGTGTTTCTTGATTAGCTTACCGGAAAAAAAAATGTGAACATGATTGATTAATTGTTTTGTGGGGATGATACTTCAGGGTCATTTTGTCGCAGTTCACTGAGGATCAGATGAGTAGATATGAATCTTTTAGGAGATCTGCATTTCAAAAAGGAAACATGAGGAAGGTAAAGTAAATCATGTTTTTTTACCAAAAAAAAAAAAAATTAAATCATGTTTTGGTTTCGTTCAGAACATGAACCATTTTTTAGCTTTGTTTCTTTTGATGCAGTTATTACAGGGAGTGACAGGGAGTCAGAAGATCAGTATGCCAGTAATAATCGTTAACTGTGGTATCGCCAAGATGTTTGTTGGTGAACTCGTGGAAACAGGTAACACTTTCAGGATTTGAACATAGAATATATGTAAAAGCTCACTTGATTGATGGAACAAGTTGGTTTGCAGCTAGAGTTGTAATGGGGGAAAGGAAAGAAACAGGACCTATCAGACCATGCCATATCAGAGAGTCTTATAGGAGACTAAAGCTCGAAGGCAAAGTCCCTAAGAGATCAGTTCCACGCCTTTTCCGCTAGTCACAGCGAAACGCAAAAGAGAAGTTACTTTCTCAGTCTCATTAGATATGAGGTTACGGGTTTAAGCTGAAGTGATTTTGCCTATCAGCCACATTAGAAAGAATACTTCTCTGGTCGATTATATTGTTCGTCGATGCTGCCTAAAGATCAATCTTTGTATACCATCTTTTTGCATGTGTCAAACTGGTGTACTATTTGTAATTGGTTCAAGTACTTGTTTATTTGGTTTAGTTTGGCTAACCACCAAATGTTGATTCGATTTTGGTTTAAACATTTCGGTGTTTTCAGTTACACATTTCGGTGTGTTTTCAGTTAAAGATTCTATTTTCCAACCCTACTTTTGACTTGGTCGAGGATAGAGCTGGTTCGCGGGTTCACCAGCACTGCTAACCTACAGATCAAATTATTATTTTTTATTCAAAATTTTTGATCTGTATAACTCGCAAAAGAAAAAATCATACGTTCGCCTAGTCGAGATTTGCAGGTAACCAACGGAATCCGAAAAAAAATATTAATTTTAATAAAATAATTATTTTAATTATCTTTTATAAAATAATATAAATTATATATATTTTTATATATTATTATTGTATTTATGTTTTACATTTTTTTTTGCGAATTGACGGGGTATGCGTGATTCATATTCGTTCTGATTCGCATTCGATTAAAACCTACTTGATCCACACTACATTGGCATATTGAACTTTTTGAATTGGTTGATCGACACTTGCTTGCTGACGGGTCAAATGGAACGTAACCTGTGGATCCGATAAACATTTAAATTCTCAGCTCTAGTCAAGAATCTTATGTATGTGTTTCTTCGACGTTATTGTAAAGCGTCAGGATCAGAATTGGATCTATTGTCAAATTGGTAGTATGGTGACGCTTCTAATCACACGTTTCCTTGCTGCGAATTGAGACACTGTGTAGTGGGCCTTAATATGGGCCGGGTTTTGTACCGTGAGGCCGCATAATAGACTATTAGTGGAAAGAGAAGAAACTATGGGGTGTGAATTAGAAGTCCACAAAAACATGAAGGATTGGAATAGAAAACATAGAAGAATAAAAGAAGTATTTTGACACAATAACGCACCCACTATCTTTCTCTCCTTCCCTTCCGCCTTCTTCTTCCTTCTCCTCTCCTCCTCACTGTTAACGCAGAGAGCCTCCCTTCCTTATTTTCTTCTTTCCTATCTCCGTTACACAAATATCTTCGTATTATTTTCATTCTCTTTCTTATATATTCCTTTAAATTCTCTGCTGATCGGCACGAGAAAACAAAACCACGAGGTGGCTGTGTTTCGCTTGATCGGAAATAAATCAACGTGGGGAGAAAATTGAACAAATCGTAGATTCTGAAAACAATCACAGATCGAAAGTCGGAAAAAAAAACATACCATTACAAAAACTCGAATCGGGTATTCACTCGGGGTATAATGATGAGGTTTCTCTCTTCCCTGTGTATTTTTTATTTGCCTCTCTGAGTTTTTCTTCATCCCGTTTTCTCTGAGTTTTTTCTACTGATTTGTTTTTTTTTTCTTTTTCTGTTTTTGTTTTGGTTTTGAAATTTCTTCTAATGGTTTAAATGGATCTGGGGTTTGATCTCAGATTCAAGGTGTTTTATGACTAATGTTAAAACCTTTTTAATCACTTTGTCCGGATTTGGATGCAGCAGTTTTCAGTTTGATCACTATATTGAAATCTTCTGCCAAATATTTTCAAACAAAATTCTCTTAGCTTCTTCTCTCTCATTTGGATTCGCCACCACTGAAAAAAATCTCAGAAACTTCACTTTTAAAAACTCGCATAGAACACAGACGTGCTTACCGATCTTTGTTTTTCCTTACAGCGATTTTACTAACGTTTAATCTTATTTTTTGATTAGGTATCAGAGAGTAAGCCCAGATTGTCTTCCCCTCACAAACGGAGAAAAAAAGCCCTCTTACTTGAGACCTTCACCTTCAACACCAGACACCACCACCACCACCACAAGAGGATTCAACAACGGATCATTTCCCCCAACCTCATCACTAGACGGAGTCCCCAAAGGCTTCCGCGTCAGATCCACCCAACAACCAGATCCTCCAACCTCCACCAAGCGCCCCGGAGATGTTCTGTTACAGTGGGGACAACGGAAGCGATCCAGAATCTCCAGAGCCGAGATCCGATCCTCCACCACCACCACCACCCCCGCCGATGACTCTTCGTCTTCATCGGGGCATGTTAAGATTCAATCAAACAAGCTTTTAAGAAGATCGGTGAATCCGTCTATGCCTCCACCTCCACCACCACCTCATCCGGTTTCCTCTAACCGGAGTTCAAACCATAGAAACGGTTTCGTCGGCGGCAAGGAAATCTTTCTTTCCAGGTTTAGCCCCAAATCTTCTTCTCTCTATAATATTATTTACCTTATTTGTAAGTATGAGCTTTGATTTGTCTTTTTTACGGATTTGTTACTTAAAAAAAACTTCTTTAGATTTTGTTATACTGTAAAAAGTTCTATTTTTTCTCTGATCGTGACTTGTTCATTATTTGTGATAAATACTGTTTTTTTTTCGTTTTCGGTTGTTTTTTATTTAATTAGTTTTGTTTTGTTACTTATTTTTTTTTAGATCCAGACTAGGTCTTGTTTGGTTGGTTTCATCTTCTGTTAAAACAAAATCATTTATCAGAGTTGGTGATCCAAAACTCTTTTTCGGAAGTTACACTAATACCCTTTGGATCTAAAAGAGATGCAGAGTTTTAATGTCTTTTGGCTCATCTCTGAAGGCTCTTCTGTTTTTAGGTTATGGGTGAAATATTAAAAAGAAAGTTTTTTTTTTATGAGAAAACTATGAGATCTCGTATTTTTTCTTGCCTTTCTTTGACCTAATCTTGAAATCACAAATATTAATCGATTTTTAAGATTTCTTGTTATTTTCTGTTTTGGTCCCTATAAGATAAAAAATCTTTGCTTTTCTTTGGTCTGCGTTTTTGATTCTGATTCTTAAATATGTAAATGGGTACTACATATTTAACACACCCCAAAAAGAAAAACTTTCATTTCATAAAACTCTTTCAAAGTGTGCAACTTTAAATAAATAAATAAATAAACCTGTGGATTGAAGCTCATCGTCATCATCATGCCCAGGAACCAAGAAGATCGGTCAGCCAGCGGATCACCATCAAGGAACATCATCAACGGCCGTACGGTGTCCAGATCGGGAGGCTCAAAGCGATCTCCACCGTCCCCTGACCAAATCGAGAAGAGATCAAGCGTCAGGGATCATCATCATCAGAACCAGAGACAAAACGGGTTCGATCATCATAACCATCAAAGAGTGAGCAGATCAGAATCAACGGCTCAGGCTCATCCAGAGCTGGTGGAGACAAACAACAATGGAGAGAGAGAGAAAGCAACGCAAGTGGAAGTGGTGGAGTGGCCAAGGATCTACATTGCCTTGTCTAGGAAAGAGAAGGAAGAAGATTTCTTGGTTATGAAAGGCACAAAGCTTCCTCATCGTCCCAGGAAACGAGCTAAGAACATTGATAAATCCCTCCAGGTAAAAATATTATTCATTTAATTAATCATTTTTTTTAACTTACTGTAATAAATCATAATAATGAAAGTTTGTGTGTTTTGTGGACAGTATTGTTTTCCAGGGCTGTGGTTAACTGATTTGCCCAAGAACCGTTATGATGTTAGGGAGAAGAAAAATGTGAAGAAGGTAAACAATTAACTTTACTAATCCTTTTCTAGTTCTTAGTTTTGTGATAATGACAAAATATTTTTTTAATAAATCTATTATATTTTACATAATAGTTTATGTATGGAAGAGAGAAGGTGGTGAATTATAGACAAAATTGGGTGGACCTTATTATTTATTATTAGTGACATAATAATAGTATTGTATTTTTATTGGAATGAAGAAAATGGACAAGACGTGGGACCTACTATCCCACCTAATGCAGGAGAATAATGAACTGTTTTTCTCTCTTTCTTTAAGGAAAAGAGACAATAACACTAGTTTATATTTTGTTTGCAAAAGTAATGTTTTGAAAACCATAATAAAAATAAAACTCAAGCTGGCTTTTCTCTGTTTTTTAAATGTGTTTAAAACTATTTCATCTTTTGTTTCTTTATATGGTTGATTGAGAACACTATATCATTTATTATTCAGTCACTGTTGATTTAAAGTCTTGTTTACTGTTGAATCTTGATTAAATTTACTGGTCAAGAGAGATGTTGAGGTGTCAACATAGAAAATGTAATTGTTCAGTTTGGTAATGAAAACTGTTGTAATTGAATTTTACTGTAATTTTATATGGCAGCAGCAGCAGAAACGGAGAGGGTTGAAAGGCATGGAGGATTTGGACACCGACTCCGAGTAATTTCTGGTTCTTTTCTTTCTTCTTTGTGGTTTTCGATTTTCTCTTTTTGAGAGGGGAGGAGGCACGTGTGGCTTGCTTGTGATGCTCGTGCGAAATGGGCCA
Organism: Moricandia arvensis; assembly: GCA_905132765.1. NCBI lineage: Eukaryota > Viridiplantae > Streptophyta > Magnoliopsida > Brassicales > Brassicaceae > Moricandia > Moricandia arvensis. The sequence continues at coordinate 54,557 of CAJHQP010004000.1, read as the reverse complement.
ACCAGAAGTCCAGAACCAGTGGAGCAAGAGCTATCGAGAAGCTCCCCCTCGTTTTATTTCCTTTTTTTTCTTAATCTTTATCCTTATTTTTTCATCTTTCTCGGTTTATAAAATTCCTTTCTTTTTTTTTTGTTTCGGTTCGTGTACAAAAAAAAGGTGGAAATGCATCGTCATAAATCATATAATCCACCTTTCCTTATTAATCAAAAAAGTAAAAAATTTGACTTTTATTTTAATTAGATATATAGATCAGGTAAATTAATTCTCATATCCAGAAATAATCAATCTTATAATCCAAAACAGAACAAACCAGCTAAAGGAAATATTTCTGATTACGTAAAAGATTCTTTGTGATTAGTAGATTCGAAACTTCATTTAACTTCATGTCAATGCCAAGGCATCTCGCTGTTAGGTTCTGAATAAAAACACGCTTTCAATTCCCATAGTTTATTTGTTCGGTTCACCTAAATGATGTCTTCCTCGGACCAACCCGGTCCAATCCTAACCGGAAAGGGTTTTATAAACTCACCAGCTCTAACTTAAACCAAAAAAGATTCTCAATCTCTCCACTAAACCGATGAAAATCTCCGGACGGCGAATGAGAAGATTCCGGATGAGATTCGGAAGAAACCGCCTCGCCGGCGAAGACTCCGACGACGGTTCCGTCCTCCCAACGCGAAACGGAGGCAACACGGAAAACGAAGCTTCCTGTTGCTACTGCGATCTCAAAATCACGATGTTCAACGAACCCATCTTCCGCCTCGGAAGACGATTCTCCGGCGTGATGAAGATCTGGTTCTCAATCGGACTCGGATTCGGCGTCGCATCTCTCTTCCTTGTTACACTCTTCCTTCTTCTTCAGTTCCATCCTAAACCACTCTCCAACCGCCTCGCTTCCGCTGTATTCGGATTCTCTCCTTCCACGGTGAGCTAAAACCCTAATCTCGAAAACTCGATTAACAAAAAAAAAAAGCTAAAGGTTACTTCTTTTGCAGCGTGTGTCACTTTCAGGGTTCGTCTACGTGTTCGTTTCCACTGTCGTTACTGTTTTAGTTCATGAACTAGGTCATGCTCTTGCAGCTGCAAGGTATAAAGTTCTCACCTTTACTCTCAGTTTGTATATGAGTTGCTTTGCTTAGTGGATTCTTATGAATTTGAGCGGCAGTGAAGGGATACAGATGGAGTACATTGCAGTTTTCATCGCAGCTATATTTCCGGGAGGTCTTGTAGCTTTTGATCATGATCTCTTGCAGTCACTTCCAAGCTTTAACGCTCTTCGTCTTTACTGTGCTGGTATTTGGCATAACGCAGTGGTTTGTTTCTCTCTTAAAGACCTTCTCTTTTTTTTTTTCTATGTTTGATTTGATCTTGATGAAGCTTCTTTCTGTAGTTCTGTGCACTCTGCGCGTTGGGTTTGTTTCTCTTGCCTGTAATGCTGTCTCCGTTCTACAAGCACGGTGAAAGCCTTGTGGTAAGCTTTCTTATTAATTAGGTTTATTGAACTATCTTGAAGAAGCACTAATGCTTCAGAGTCTTTTGTAGGTTGTAGATGTGCCTTCTAAGTCTCCGTTGTTTGGTTACTTGTCTCCTGGTGATACTATCGTGTCCTTGGATGGGATACGGGTTCATAAACCTAGTGAGTGGCTTGAACTGTCAGCGATTTTGGATAAGCAGAACATTGAGACTTCGAATGCTTCCTTGAGTAATCTTGGAGGCTCAAGGAGATTTCATCATGGGAAGGGTTACTGTGTCCATATCCCTCTTATTGAAGAAGGGTTTAAAGGGAAGATGGTTGAGAACCGATATTTTTGTCCCGGTGATCTCACTCCCTTTCTTACTTTGCCATGCTCAGATGTAGCAGCTCCAAAGGAGGTTTCTGTTTGTTTGGATGCAAAAAATATCGTCAAGCTTAACAAATGTGGTGATGGATGGGTGACTACATCAGAGACTGAATATAATAGTGGCTGCGTGTGTCCACAGGTGATGATTGTTGCTTGAGATTATCCTCAAAACAGGACGTTACTGTTTTTCTCTTTCTATGCATTTTGATGATTTGATGTTTCAGGGGGAGATGTGTTTACAAGCAATGCAATTTCCAGGAGTATCATGGACAGAGATCACTTATAAAAGAAGCTCTTCACAAGATTGTTCTAGACATGGTGTGGAATTTAATGCCTCGAGTTGTGTCGGGACGTTTGTATATGTCGGTGATCTGATCGCCATGTCACGTTCGGTTCATTTAACCGCATACCAACCTCGTTGGCTATCTAACTTCTTCCTCAAATCCTTCCCGAATATCATAGAAAGGAGCTTGACATGCACATTTCACGTCTCTCTCGCACTAGTTCTTCTCAACAGCTTACCGGTAAGTTCACAATCTCATGTATATGAAGATCTTGTTTGCTTGATTTCAATAGTATATTTTTTTGGCTAGGTGTATTACCTTGATGGTGAATCTATTTTGGAGGTTAGTCTACAGTATTTCACATGGTTAAGCCCAAGGAAGAAGAAGAAAGCTCTTCAAATGTGTCTTTTTGGAGGGAGTCTCCTATCTCTCCTAGCCTTCTTCAGAATCTTCTTCGTCGGTTTACCTCTGAGTCGATAGTAAATGCCCGTGAATCATGAACCTCGACGTTCTTTTCTCAAATGTTTACGACAAGTTTGATTCGAGGCCAAGAGGTAGCTCGAGTGCCTTGAACATATGAAGTTGATGCCAACTACACTCAGATTCCGGCGTTTACTGAAGAACACGAATCGTGGAAACTAATGGATCATGTTGAGAATGTTCATGTTTGATCTCATTCACTGTAGATATTATATATAGTTTGTATATAAGCTAAATCAGTTAGAAACACTCCTCCTATTTGATGGTTCACAACTGTAGTATTTAATTCGGTTTACTAAAACCCTTATGTATCGAAATTGTCATACCGGACCAAATATTGAACTTGAACTGGAATGAGAGTACTTCTCTCTGTTCGGTTCTGGAAGTTTACGATCTGTTCGAATATGTAGAATATTTAGAAAATTCAATTTGGTTTTGTTTTAGTTATTTTAGTTTGATTTAGTTCAGGTAACAAAGTTGCAACCCGATTAATATCTATATTATTAAAACAGAAGTACAAATTTGAGAATACTAAAATTTAGTCATTTATTACAACAGTAATTAATGAAGCTACAATTAAGGAATGTTATCTTATCTAAATTAATTTAATCGATTTATTACACTATAATAAATGAAGCAATTGATATTTTAACGAAGCTACTAATTAGGAATGTTATCTTATCCAAATTTTAAAATGTTTTATTACATTTTCCTTTTTTTTTCTTTTTTAATTACTTTATTAATTATATTTATTATAATAATTAACATCACTTATTTTACGTGTTAATCATAATAATTTCATATGTTTGAATAAAATTATTTCATTGGTGACAAGATTCCAACCGGTTAATAAATAGTTTTTATTTATTCACATTCATCCAAATATCCATCCAAATAGAAATCAGTTTTTTGTTATCGTTTTTTGTTGTTCTAAAACTAAACTACATATAGATATTATAAATTTCTAAACGGGGTTTGAGTTGATCATCTCGGGTCCGAGTATGTTCATATTATAAATTTCTAGAAGGGATTTGAGTTGATTTAAATTAACACCCGCTCGGTGAGCGGGTCCAACTCTAGTCTAAATTAATTTAGAGTTTTCATTCAGTTTTGGTTTGGTTTTTTGGTTAATTTAAATTAAAAAGTCAAAAAAATTGTTTTAAAGAAAAAATACCAAACTTTCTCAAAGTTTTGAATAGAAAATTCTAGCAATAATAAATATTACGGATGAAAAAGATTTTGGTAATTTGACTTTTTAAGTATTACAGTTTTTTGGTTCAATTTGGTTAAGTTTGGTTTCTTTGGTTGTGGATTAAATGTGGTTATGCATTCTTTTGAGGTGACATGAGCGTGAAAAGGGTTCCAGAACTGTGTTGGTTTTTTTATATGGACATCATTAACCTTGGTGTTGGAGTTTTTAACTATTTTAGGAGACGTCTCTTACCTTTTAACTAAAAAATTTAAGAATCGTTTCTTAAATAAGAGACACAAGGTGGATTATCCGCACATTGGGACATAAATTTTTATATAATTACTTATAAATATATACATTATTAATTTAAAAATACATGTAGACATAAATTTTTTATAAAATTACTTATCAATATATACATTACTAATTATAAAACTATAAAGGTAAATTATTATTTATATTTTCATTTGATTTTAATGTAAAAATTCTTATTTATACTATATGCATTATTAATAAATCAATTTTAGAATTCACTCAATTATATAAAATTAATAATTTTACTTGATTAATATTTAGTTATGTTTTTCTGTTTTTTTATTTGTATCTTTTTATTAAAACATTTTTTGGATAAATTCATGAGTATATATTTATATTTCCTCAAGAGTCAAAATGATGAAAGTAAGTTTCATTAAAGAGATAAATAATATACTCATTATCTAAAGATATATAAACATAAATGTGTAATTAAACATAACTTAAGAAACATTTGAAATTTTTCTTTACGGAATTATTCTTAAGTGAAAACACTTTTGAAATTTTTTATATTTAATAATAATAATATTTTTATGCTCTCACGTAAAAGTTAGAGCGATTAATATCATTTATGTCCTTAATGAATATAGTATACATAAAAAAAATTTACAATAAAAATTAAATGAAAATATAAATAAATATTTATGTTTATAGTTTTAAAATTATTAATAACATTTTAATATGTTTGGTCTGGACACCACACCACGTCGAGTTGTGGATATTATGTTTAACTTATCGTTACACTATTAGAGAGAATAATTTATAGTTAAAACCATAATATTAACAAACAAGACTGTAATTATAAAGAAATAGATGTATCATAACGAGTATTAGCACATGAATATCTGTTTTTCGTTGATATTTATTCATTAAGGGCATGTATTATTACTTATCTTTAATGAGTATATATTTATATTTTTTGTCTTACCTCTTGTAGTTCATAGTAGTTGCACAAAGTTTACTCGACGAAATAAATCTGGCTCTGGTTTGACAAGATAAGAAGTTCATGTCTTCATTTCATCACATATTGCAAGAAGATGATGTTCTTGGTTACACTAATCAATACAAAAATTAAACTGTTAATACCTACCATTAGGAAGGTTATAAAGGTTAATGACATAGACAATGCACAATTAAACACAAAAACGAAAAAAAAGAAACCTAGATCTAACCTAATTGATAGTGAAATCTTTATGTCTAAAAATATAATTATATTGTTTTTGAGAACTGCCGAAACTAAAAAAGAATATTTTTAAAAGACCTTAAAACGATTAGATAAAATGTCATAATAAAATTGAAAACAAAGCCAAAAAAGAATAATGATACTGGTATTTGAGAATTGCCACTGAAAATCAAAACGGATCCATAGAAAACGATTTGAGAAAACAACATAACGAAATAGAAAACAAAACCAAAACGTAAGAACATTAATAACCGCGATAAGAGATGTAGGATTGAGGAATAAAGCCACATCTAATGCATGTTGAAAAGAATTAACTCTTTCCAACTGTTACAGAAATTAAAAAAAAAACAAAGATTTAAGTATAAAAACAAACAAAATGTTTTCAAAAAATATATACACTACCTCGTCAAATATGGCACGTAGAGATGGATGATTTATAAATTGGTCAATATCTTCAAATGCATATTGAAATCTGAGATTTCTTAAGCAGAACATTTCATCTATTGCAATTATCACAATTTCATTATTATCATTAAAACTTTTTTTAAAAAAAACTTACCTCTTGTAGTACATAGTAGTTGCACAAAATTTGCTTGACGAAATAAATTTAGCTCTGGTTTGACAAGATAAGAAACTCATGTCTTCATTTCATCACATGTCGCAAGAAGATGACGTTTTGGTTACACTAATCAATAAAAAATTGAAATGTTAATACTTATCATTAGGAATATTTACAATTTTCTTAGAGTCAATTTGCCGGTAGATGTCAGCGTTGTCTTCCAGCCATGAGACACCAAAAGAATTATGCATCTTTGCCGTAGATCATTCTCTTTATACGGGGCTTTCTATAACCATTTTAGTAAATCTTGCATCCATTCTTATTATTCAAAGAGACTTGTCATCCGTAAGAAGTTCTATTACCACTGATCTGTAAAACAAAACATAATTCAATCAATTAAATAACTTTAACAACCAAATTATTACAAAGTTCAAAATGAAAATTTTTAGTTAATACTCACTTTGGATGGAGTACCATGAGTAACAAGTACGTTTGAGTCGTAAATCTTCAATTGAACACTACCTTCAAGGTATTCACGGATTCTCGTGGATTGAAAAACTTTTGTGTAGAAGTCGACAACATCTAGTACATAAACAGATTCTAGAGTAATATAGTACATTCCTTCCTTAGGGTCCAACATGCTACAAAGATAGACAAATGTTTTAGCATGAAATTCGAATGTAAAACAAGACATCGGGAAATGAATGAAAAAAAATCAAATCTAAAAACTACAAATAACACAATTTTAAAAGATAATGACATTGAGGATAGGTAAGGCTAATGACATTGAGAATAGGTAATTAAAGATAAAAAAACAAAAAATGAAACCGAGATATTGGAAGATAAATCTCTATGACTCTAAACCGTTTTAACCTAAAAGCTACAAATAACAAAAGTTATAAAGGCTAATGACATAGACAATACGTAATTAAACACACAAAAAAACAAAACCTAGATCTAATCTAATTGATAGTAAAATATTTATGTCTCTAAACTGAGATCTAACCTAAAAACTACAAATAATACAGTTATAAAGGTTTTGTTTTCTATGGATCTGTTTTGATTTTTAGTGGCAATTCTCAAATACGGTTATCATTGATCACTTTTTGGTTTTGTTTTCAATTTTGTTATGTTCCTTTATCTAATCGTTTTAAGGTCTTTTAAAAAATATTTTTTTAGATAACAACACAATATATATATATATCAGAATTATCTTTTTATTTTACATAACTTTTAGATTTTGGATAATTCTTGTTATTATTAATTATTTATCTGATAAAAATAATTTAATTTCATTTTTATTTTTGAATAATTTATATATTTTATTCATTAAAGGTATAAACAATATTAACCGCTCTAAGTTTTAACGTGAGAGTTCTGTTGCGAAAAATCACTTCACAAATAATAATATAGATAAGAGACATCTCTTAGCCGAAAAATGTAAAAAAAAAAAAGACGTAAAATTTGAAGTTAAAAACCCCGTTTTAAGATACCAGGTTAATGATAGGTCTAAGAGTTCCAATCTTTGTAAATCAAATAATCGTTTCCAGTCCGAACATTTTCTTGAGTATATTGGGTTAAATGTGTGAAACCTAATAACATATATTCTCCAAATTCAATTAAAAGTGTGTGAAAAATATAGGGATCCAATAGCAATATTAAGGCCCAGACCGAATACTAGACCCAAAAGCTCAAACGTATACACTACAATTCTATGACACACTCTTTTTCTTATACAGATGTACGAGCCCATAGAACCGAATTGAATCTAAGTCCTACGAACCGAGCATTATCATTAGTATATTGGGTCAATTTATATAGGTCCTTATTCTCAAATTAAAAAGCCCAAACTTATAGCTTCAGTGAAAAATTAGGAGAATGCTAGTCAAAGTAAGGACTCACTTTAAACTTTTAAAATTTTGAGACATAAATCTTCAACATAATGGAAGCACCGTGATCTAGTAGTCCTCAGATAAAACAATTTCTTATAAATTATATTAAAAAAATCTTTAACATAATAATAATTTATGATGAAAAAATAAGATATTTCAACTCAAAGTTTATAATATACTAATTTAATAAAGAGAAATTACACCTAGTGATTAAAAAAAACTAAAATTAAGAAAATAACCAAAATTTCTCTTCTCTCCTACTTTCTTTTTGATGTTAGGAGTTTTCAAGGCTCGTAAGGCAAATGTTGTAGTATAAATGATTGTCGAACCAATTCTAAGGGATTTTAAAGCACCAAGAATGCAAGTACTCACTTAATCTAAGTGCAATCGAATAAATGATAGTTTTAAACTATAACTACTAATACGAAAAGCGATAACTAAAATAACTTCTTGATCGAGGAAAAAGAAAACTCATGGGCATAGGGATTAGACCTTGGGTGATCAAGTTTCGAACTAAGGATGGCAAACGATCAATCAAACTATCGACCTTAAGTCTAGACACAATTCTAAACAAGCTCTATGTCTAGATGAATGCTCATTTGCTAACATATCTCAAACATCAAATGTCTTTGGTTGAATAATATGAAAGCAATCATTACTAACAAGTCTATTAGCTATCTTAGCACCTTTAACAACAAATGTCGTTGGCAAAGTGTACTAAAAGATTAGGAGAGTTGACTCAGACATTTCATCGAACACTTGTGAGGTGGGAAATGCCTAAAACTCAACCTTTGAGAAGCCAACTCAAATGATGCATTAAGAATACTCTACTAGCAAGGAGTAAGAGAAATCTACACTAAACATCCTAGTTCTAGCCTAATCAGCCTTAATCTCCCTATCCCATGAATTCAAAGGTGGATTACTCACTAATCTTCATGATTCCTCTCAAACCCATATTGGATTCAAGTTTAATCATGTTAAGATAAGTAGATAATGCAAAGAAATAAACAAGATCACAAGAACAATGAAGAATGATTCATAGAAATGAACTTTTTCAAGAGGTTTTTGTGTTTTTTCCTCAAGAACAAAGATTCTCCGTCCAAAACGGCTTACAACGTACCTAAACTTAGGTTTAGAAAATGTAAAACAATGAAAAGAAATGACCAAAAGGTCCCTGAAATAACTTAAGTTTCGTCTAAACAAAGACGCGCAGCTATCTGTGCACGTCACTCTGGAAAGGTCGCTCTGGATGGAAGAAGACCGAGCTACCTGTGCACGTCGCTCTGGTGAGGTCACTTTGGCTGGGAGCTACCTTAGTATGTCGCTCCGGGAGGTCGCTCTGGCTGGGAGCGACCTTGGTAGGTCGCTCTGAGAGGTCGCTCCAGGATCCTCGAACAGGGTGGATATGCCTCTAGTAAATTAGTCATAACTCATTCATTACATCTTCAAATGACTTGAAACTACTTCCATTAGAAAACTAACTCAATTTTCTGTGTTTCCACAAAATCTTAGCAATAGAAGATTTCTTTAAATGCTCCATTCATGCTCATCTTTTACCCTTTTGGATCACAAGGCTCCCAAACATCTCAAATCACTCCATGACACACTCCAACACCTGATAAAGACTCATGTATGCAAAATGCAACCTAAAAATGACTAAATCCTAGTTTATATGATCAAAATACACATGGATGAATGAGTGAAACAATGAAAATATGCAAGACATCACTTTTCCTATTTCTTTTTACTCTCTTTCCTAAACTCTAATTTCACCTTTTCGGTTATTTGGCAAATAAACCCTTTAATAAATCTTGACCTGCGTTTATGAGGTTTGACTTTGATTATCATTAGATCATATGTATCTTTGGCAGATTTTTTTGATCTGATATCTTAACTAACGTTCATTGAGGGGTTTAATGATGAGAAAAAACCCACGGGTGATGACATTATAATAATTCTTTCTAACGTTCTTTTTAGTTTTCTATTGACAAAAGTTTTGATTGTGAATAAACGAAAGTAATAAACACCAACCGCAACCTTAAAGGTGGACCAAAGAGCAATTGATAAGATTCGCAGTCCACGGTCCATCCTTTACGTTTATTATTCTTCTTATTAAGCCTAGGCTCCTATCATTTCTTATTTTTCTTTCACTATAAATTAAAAAAGTACAGATGTCAAAAAAAAAGCAAAAGCAAATATTATAATACCCCCAAATATATGTATCAATAACAAAGTCGTGTTAGATATTACGTTTGGTACAATCCGTTTCACGTCGTAAGGTATGAATCCAGTATATAGTAACAATATTGTTTGGTGACACACATATATGGTTAAACAGTGACTAAAAGATATACAAATAAACGTTACACCTATTCATAATATGTGTAAGTTTTCACAGTAGATATACCAAATTATTTGACAAGAAATTTATAAAACAAAAGACCAAAAGTAATATTAGTAAATTATGAAAACGCGTCCATGTGGACCAATGAGGAAGCGAGGGTAGGCTATTCAAATTACGTTGGGCTTGCTTCTTAGCCCAAGTCAAGCGTGTCATGCATCAATTCGCCTGTTGATTATGAGATCAAATGTAAAAAACGAAGATGTTTGTAGTGAAAACAACGTTAACCTTGATCAAAATTTGAGGGTCTTGATTACCATAACTATCTTACGTCGGTTTTCCAAATTTATAAAGTTGTAAAAATATTTTCAAAATCTTAGGAGTTAAGAGAAGACATGTGGGGATGTGGCTTGGTCGTTTGTTTCTCCTACACCGCCCGCCCCATGATTCGACCCATGACCAAGACATATTACACCCTCTGAGAGGTTTTCTCGTTTTTTTTCTTTTATATTTTATTGTTATCAAGTCTTTCATCATTTACGAAAGAACGATTAGAAAAGTGTCCACGTATAATTGGAATTTGAGAAATGATGTATGTAGTACAATCATGTTTTGGCCATTATAAAATTTATTTTCTTTTAACTAGAAAGAAATATTACATCGTATATATATATATATATAGTCTAAAACAGAAAACAAAAAACGAAAACATAAATTTATATAAAAGCCACATATATATATAATGTAATAAATTGGGAGTCTGTTTCATTTTTTTTTTTTGCATAGAATATATTTTTCGTTGAACAAAATCTTGGACGGTTCCATCAAAGTTCTAAAAATATTAAATTGTTATGGTTAGCAGTAAAAGATGAGAGATTTGCCGAAACAATATTCAAACACACACGAAACATCGTGAGTACGTAGCATGCGTGATACGTCAGAAGGTATACAACCGTCTCGTGTCGGTGTAAATGGGTTAAAGCTAAGCGACAAAGAGCCAATAGATTCGGTAACAGTAGTCATTTCGATTCTTGACTATTACTCTGACAAGACTTCTTTGTGACTCATTCAAAACCTAAAAAGCTTTTCTTTTTATAATTATTGTTTTTTTTAAATCTTTTTCAACCTAAAGTCCGGCATCTTTTTGAAACGAAGTCTTTCTTTTTCTTTTGGATAATCAAAGTTACTGTTTTTCAAATTTCATTGCTTTGCTACCACAATTTGTTTTAATTAATTCGAGAAATTCAAAAATTAAAATCTCATATATCCTGCCGTCGAGGCCAAGCCCCTCCAAAACAGGTTTCAAACTAAGAAACATAGATGGCTAGATAGCACGTCTTTTTCAAAGGACTTAGAGAACATTACTAGATTTTTTTTTTGGAACAAAACATTACTAGATTACTCCACACGTTTTTCTATCATAAAACATATAAAAATTAACATTTTAATTAGTTAGATTTTATCGTAGTAGTTTTACTATCTACAAAATTATTTATAAAAATAGAAGATTTGCAAAATTTGTATAGAAATATGTCAAAATTAACCCGTTCAGATCACGGTCGTATGGATTTAGTGATCACGGACTTTGTGGAGGTAAAAATTATGATTGCAATGGATAATTTCTTAAACAATAAGCTGCACATGAAAATGTATTGAAAGTTTTTTTTTTTTTTAACTAAAATGTATTGAAAGTTTGAAACTGGTTTTTTGTCGACTATCTATACAATGAGATCAAGTTTTAGACAATATAGGAAGGTTGTTTCATAAACTAATCTGTCTGATATATATAAAATTGACACATGTATAGGTTCTTAGCTTCTTTTTCAAGTGAATCTACGTGAACATTTTCGCTCCTAAGAATAAAGTTATTAGAACATAACCAAAAAATCAAATTTAAAATCTTGGTGGTTAAAAAAATTGGATTAAAAATATATTACACTCGAAACAATTTATGTTGGTGATCACCATCTTAAAATGATTGTCATTTAAAACTAAGTTTTTTTTTTTACTAAAATTTAAAAATAAGTTGTTAGTGATAATTTCTTTAATTTTCACTCCTTGATTATATTCACCAGCGGTTGTTAATTGTTATAAGTTTTTTTTGAAGAGTGTGATGTTTGTGCATTGAGTGGTTGCTTCATTGGCGGTTGGTAAACGTAGTAAACACAAAATGCAAAACCGAACAAATAATAAAGTTTATGACGCCTGCTTCAACGCTGCGTTTCAGAAAATCTATCACATTGCTAACCAAAACAAGCATCTAATTAACACTGAAACATCAGTCTCGTAGTTACATGTAAAACACGTAAGTCAAGTAGTGTAATATAAGGAAGATGTGTGTTTAGAGTAAGATGAGAAAGTGCATGTGACAAGAGCATCGAGAATGAAGAGAGAAGGTAGGAGAGAGAGAAAGCACATGTGAAAAGGTCTCTCAACTGCCATTACCTAACATTTTCACGTCTTAAGATTGGTGAACGGTCTCTCCATTTAAAAGCACCCATGTGATCTCTTATCATTTTTCATCTTATTTTAAAATATAACTTTTTTGTTTTTACATCATTGTAGAATGTTAAACTTTAAAAATAATTTGAACCGTTCAGTCGGAGTAAATGCCATTAGACAAAGTTGCATATTTTGAGATATATATATGTACAATTTCTTAAAGTATATACATTGTATTAAATTAACAAACATTGTATTAAATTGAACTGTAACTAGAATGAATCAATGTGAAACTAGCTAGAGCTGTAACTAATACGATTAATTTTCCTAAAAAATCAACCATTTTTCACAACCAGCCTTTTAAATGGTAATTGTTTTAATTATATTTTCTTACAACTTTTTCGATTCATATCCAAGTGCATTATTTTTTACATCTTCATGCGTTCTTTTACAACATTTGACTAGAAAAAGAAAGTAAATATAGTCCTCTCATACAATGTTTTGTATGGGCAATGCTTGATAATGATATTGATTTTTTTGTTTTTTGAGAAAGATACTTTAACCAATAATTTAAAGAATTTCGCAAGATATTTCTCTATTTTGTTTAATTGTTGTCAGAATATGTAATATATATATATATATATATATATATATATCCCGTGACTATGGGGAGAGGAAAAAAGGTAAGAGATCCAACAAACAAAAGTGTATCGAAATAAGCAACACATGTGCTCTGCCATTACCATTGACCTTCTTCCCGAACACATGTGAGTGTTTATAAGTTATCAGTTTTTTCTGATGAATACTACTTTTGATATTACAACAAAACCCCACATACTGTAAAGAGTTGCCTCATCTTCCAAATATTTGTGTGAAAGAATTGTTTAGGGAAGCTCAGAAATGATTTGTTATAAAAATGATTTATTATAAAAAATGATTTATTATTCCTATGATATTTTACGTTATAATGTTGCTAGAAGGTAGAGTATGGCTGATATTTGTTAGATTTGCAGATACTACATTGTTTAAATGAATTATAAAACTTGAGGGAGAGATAGAAAATTAGCTTGCAATATTGTTATATATTTTGAAACAAAAATAGAAGTGTATATTTATCCACAACTGCATTTACACGTGTATGTAACTAGGCTCGCAAAGTAGCTCTCAAGACCCATGTGGATATGAGTCATATGACACACACAAAACAGCATATTAAATTCCAGATTAATTTTGAGTCAAGAAGAAAACATGATTATTTTGCCATTTAACATGTCGATGATGCAATTTTGTCGATAAACAAATCGTTATCCTGACCCCATTAAACTTGATTTATGACCTAAACAAACCCCTCCCCCACATACAGACAAAACTAATTGAAATCCGTTACTTGACAACAACATCTTGATTACATATTTATTTGCAATCTTTCCTTATCTTATTTATTAGCTTCCAGTGTTTTATTAATTCAATATTCTCTCTGTTTTAAAAATAATGATATTCAAACACTTTTTACTTGTTTTTAGAAAATTAATGCTTTAAATTTTCTATATACTTTTAATAATGAACTTTAAACTTCTAAAAAAATATTAATTGTTTTATTTATTTATTTAATTGCTTTTGCTTAAAATTTATGGAAATTTGTTGTATTTTTAAAAATTAGTGCATTAATAGTTAAAATTAATTATTTTTAATATGTGTGAGAAATTAAATATATATTATTTAGAAACAGAAAAAATATTATATTCTTTTCGCTAACAATATATATATATATTACTAGTGTTTGGTCTTTTTTCCCTTAAAATTATGATCATTTAATATCCTGCTAAAATAAACGAAAGATAATTACAAAATACAAATGGTTATTAAAAATCAATTAAATTTTAAATAAGTTGTAAAAAATAAAAAATAAATCTTATTTGACGAGCGAGTCCATTTGTTTTTTTTACTTAAAATCTAAGCATTTATTTCACGTAATTATATTTAGATTTTACAAGGGTTTGTAGCAATAAACACTGAAGAGAGTAGAGGGTGACATAAGCAGAAGGACAAAAAATAGACCGACCAGGAAAGGAACCATAAAGAGGTGAGGGGGAAGGTAAGTTCGTTGGTCGTTGTTGACGTTTCCTTTCGATGCATGACGAAGTTTCCTCTTTCTTAATCTTTGACCCTGACTTCTTTATTTTATGTCACGTATCTTTTTTTTATAAATAATTTATTTCACGTATCTCTTTTTCAAAGGAAAAACTCGAAGACTAGTGATATATCAGATGCTATTAAAAAAGGTGAGGACGAATATATGGATTATCAACTTCCTTTCTCTTTACTTACTTTCGGTACGTAGTTCTTAAAAATATCATTATCCAGTTTTTCTTTTCTTATCTTATTGTATTTCTCTGGTCGGAAATATCGGGGAATTATTCTTTGCTTCATGTAAGAAAAAAGGAGTCTCGTGTTCATATTTCATTAGTTAAAGTTACACAATTCAAAAATTATTATATAGTGATCGACATACTTTCTAAAAATGATTTCGAAATTAAAAAAATTGTACCGACTGCTCTTTTCCGTTGTTTTATTTAAAGTTTGATTTTTTTTCTATACATAAAATTTTGTGTATTACACTATTTCTAAAAATTATAATTTTCAGTTTTTGTCATTACCAGTATAGTGTAATTTTACAACCCTTTATCAAAAAAAAGGTCTAATTTACAATAAGGAAAAGAAACACTCCCGTGGCCCCGTTCACATCTGTGATATTTTTTACTATAAATTGGTACTGGACAAATCTTTTGTAAATTATAAAATGCTTAAAAGTATTTACTAGTAAACTGAACAAACTGTAGAACGAAAAGTTATAATTTCTTATTAACAAAATAATAAATGTTTATATCAACTACCACTAAAAGACAATTTTTCTTTGTTTTGGTTAAAGACATTGCTTGATTACCTTTCTTGTTATGAGTTTAATATTTGTATATCATCATATTGAATTTTTTTATATAAAAACAAAATAGCGCATTATCCAGCAAATTTACCGATACCAAAAGTCAAAGTTCGTAATGATATTTTTTTTATTTCGTCTAGAATTTTATTACTGGGACAAAGTCCGAAACATACATAAAACAAAAGCCCAACAAGCCAAATGGGCCAATGTACAAAACGATCTTGGGTCATAAGCCCGAAGGAGAAACCCGTTGAAGAAGAAAACTCGACTCACCCCACCACGTGTCCGGTCGCCCGGCGACCAATGAACACGCGTCCTGAACCAGCAAAGCGACACTACAGACCACCGTCGACGGCGACAAACCCGAGACCGTTCAACCAGAACAGCCTATACGAAGGCTCAAACCGTGAAGTCAGATCTGGTGGATCTACAAATTGACTAAGAAAAACAAACGCTTACAATCGATTTTCAACTTCACTGTGAAAGAAGATCGAGAGGCAGAGAGAAAGCTGAGGCCTAAATTTGTAGATCAAAGAAAAACAGAAACACCTTGAAAAGAACCGGCAAAATTGGTGCTAAATAAGCCACCGCTTCCCAGAGACATAAGCCGACCGACCACCGAAGGAGAAGGTGCGACGCCAGAGACAAAGGCCAGCCGTTCTTCGTCGGAGGAGATGACGAGAACGCCGGAACCGAAATCCAGTCGGATGAAACCGAAACCGGAGAGTGAAAACGACGGTTCTTCCCACTATCACCTCTAATCAAGCTCTAACCCTCTAAAAGATATTGTTGTTGTTAAGAGAGTAAAGTTTCTAGAGAAAAACCTCTCTCTAGAAGAGGAGAGAGAAAGCAAACCCCCTAAAAAGTTCGTAACGATATATCTTTCACTATCTGAAATAAATAAAATATACTTCTCTGCACTTGATAAAAAAAGACTTCTATACATATCAATCTAATTAAAATAAGAAAATATCTAGCAGATTCGTTAGTCTAAAAGCATTTTCACTATTTTAAACTTTTTTTTACCACCATACTGGCCCCTAGTAAGGGAGTAGGGTCTTATTGATTTTGCTGTGGGGACGAAAATCTTATGTTCTTGTCCAAGTTGGGTGAATCTCGTTCAATAACTTTGATTCTAGTTAATGTTACTATTACATTATCTATCTACTGTCTAGGGACAAGCTTTGTAGTTGTTTAAGAAGAAAAAGATTTGTAGTTGTTTAAGTAGAAAAAGATTTGTAGTTGTTTACATATACTCTGTAAACTTACCTCACTGTTTCCAAATTGTACGTAATATATTATCACAGCAGCAACAAGTGTATCGCTTTTGATCATAGAAAACGATCAAGTAAAACCGTAGGACTATACTTGTCTCTTTACCAGTTCCAACTATGTTCATATCTTTAATACGACTACTTTATTTTACCACTTTGTATGTCGGTCAACTTTGTTAATCTTAATTTTTTAAAAAAAAATATATTTAATATCATCTGATTCGGTCGACCTAAAAATAACACACGTAATGTTATAGAACTATTTGATTAGAATTTGTAATGCATTTCAACTAATGTGAAGAATTAGCTAGATTGTCTTTACTGTACTAGCATATAAACTGTAAGGACATAAGATCATGATTATTCTTAAAACTCATTAAGAAGTTTTTATTTTTTTTTTAAATATTTTTTGTCTGATTAAAAAAAATTGAAACAATCGCGAACCGACACATGTGAGTGGAATCCGTAAACAGTGCAAAAAACAAAAAAAAATAACTCTTAATTAGCATGTTTTGCAACCGTTTTTGACAATTTGGTGGGACCTGACCAAATAACAACAGTTTTGTTTTTCAGCAAGAATCAATTCCAAGACAGACTGAATTACTCCTTGCACCAAATTAACTTTTTCTATTAGGCTTCCAGTTAAAATGTTTCTATCGAAAGATTTTTTTTTTTGGAAAAATCTATGAAAAGAATCTTAGTCATACATCTTTATTTTAAATGTTCCTATCAAAAGAATCAGGTTTATTTCAAGAGCCAACAGTACATCTAACCTTTATATAACCAATCTTGTTGTCTGCCAAGAGTGTGATATATAGGTAAACAATATCTATGCTTAAGAGTGCGACAAAAACCTTACAAAAATTAAAATGTAAAACGATTTTAAGCGAGATCGTAACTCCATTATATGAATAGCAACTTTACAAGGTGGTTCTGTATCATTTTAACCACCTCTTGACTTATCTTATACTGTTTAGCTTCTTGTAACACCTCTTATACTATGGTTGTGATTGGAAACCAAAGTGCGGGGCGTAATTACCATGACATGACTGAAATTACGCACATGTAGCCATTCACATAAAATTATTATTAGCGGGACGTTTTGTTTACAATACCGCACCTACCCAATATAAAAAAAATTCTTTTTGTTTGTTCTTGTAATTTAACAGATCCGTACTTGGTTTGTCATACTTCTAAAATGGTGCGGTTTTGCGTTTTCTTTGGTGTTTTCAAATTAATATTTTGTTAATTAATTTAAAATACGAATTTATATTACAAAATATATACTTTTTAAATTTGTGTTGTATCATACTCTCTTTTGTAATATAGAAATTGCTTAAACTACCATATTTAATACTATTTTTCATGTTTATATAAATTACACTTAGCTTTCTTTTAAGAGAAATTTTCATGTTTACCACATTTTTCATAAATACCATTTTTTAGGAGGTAATTTAAAAAGAAAAAATTAGAATCCTAAATTTTACATTCCTAAACCATGTTCCACCCATCAACTCTAAACCCTAAGTTTTAGATTACTTAACATAAGGGTTATAAATGTATTTTTTTTTCTTAAAAAATTACATATGTTAACTTAATCAATTATTTAATTATACAAATTTTTATAACTTTCGAATCAGATATGAAATTCATAAATAACCAAAATAATTTTATATTTCTAATCTAAGTAAAACTATTTACAATAATTTTTAATTTGTATAATTATTCTAATGTAAGTTAAATTTATATTAACAGAAAATAAATATTAATCATAAATATTTTTCAAAATTAATTTTAATATTTAAAATTATTTTAAAAAAAAAAAATTATGGCATTACCACTAAGCAAAAAAAATAATTAATCATATTAATATATTTATTTAACAGTTTTTTATCAAAACCACTTTATTTTTATTAAAACACACTACTTTTTCTATCGAATCCGCACTACTTTTTCTATCGAATCCGCACTTAACCCGCAAACCGCATGAACCGCAATTGAACCGTACCGCATTTTCGTTTCGCACCGCTTATATTATCAAATCCGCCGTCACCATTCGGAACCTATAATTTGACTAATATGCCAACTATGCAAAAACCTCTATTTTCATAGCTGGTCGTGCTCGTAACATATGCATTCGAAACAAAACCAATGTAAAGTATTTTAAAAAGCAAGCAGAAGACGATTTATTAGTAGAAAGCTAATAGAATAAATAGAATGGGCGGAATAAATACACCAATAGATCCAATACAAATGTGAAAATGCTGATATGATTTTTTGTTTTGTTTTTACGTTGCATTGTTTTGATATCTAAAATGGATGATCTAATGTATTATGACAATTGACAAGTGTGGTAATACTTTTTAGCTAGATGTTTTAGTTAGAAGCGTGATTTTATATAATATGCTAATTAAAATCTTACATTAAACGGGAGAATAAAAGTTCCACAAAATTTTGCTTCTCTACTATATTTAGAAAACAAACAAAACAATGGCAATCAGTTATTTTAAATTGAAAATAAAATTTGGTAGGTATTTACTTTTGTAATCAAATTTCCTTGCTAAGCACAACAAGATCAGATGCATGTGGACCTACATGATCATTTTTAGATCTTCTAAATACCATGACTGCCGCTAATTATTATTCTTTACGACCTGATGCATAGAGGTCCGATACGTTCAAAAAAAAAAAAAAAAAAGAGGTCCGATACGTTGTGTGAAATATTTTAGCATAAAATAGTAATACAGTAACAAGTGATATCTAAATGACACATATATATTCTAATCTTTTAGGTTAGTGTTTTTATAACATCTCACTTTTTTATATTATAAACCAGCGATACAAGAAATTACCTAGTCACTTAGGTAAGATTACATTGAGAGCAAATCATGTTACTAACTAATTCATAAGCTTTCTTGAACAAAACATCTGCTGCTTGATTGTTCTCCTTGTTGATATGATCAATAGAACAAACTGTTAGTTTCAACATCCAGTGCCTTAAGTCACATAAGATATTCCCCAACTTTGTGCTCACTGAAACTAACTCATTGTTATTACTTTCAAACTTTCAAAACCTCCTAATTTTCAGGTTATTTGTCCATTTCCTCCTCCTTTCGGTCAATTATTTAATATGAAACAATTCTAAATTTTCAAACAAAAATATTTAGGGCAAATCTCTCAAATAACACCTTTTGAAGTTTTTGTCACAAAAATAAACTTCAAAAACAAAAATGACCAAACTAGACTTTTTTATTTTTTAAAAAATAATATTTTTTATTTAATTTTTCAATTTTAAACCTCACCCCCAAAACTCCACCCCATAACTCTAAACCCTAAGTCTAGATTAGTTAATCCAAGGGATATAAACGTATATTTACCCCCAAAATCCCACTCCAAAAAGGTTATTTTTGTCATTTTTTCCTTTAAAGTTTATTTTTGTGACAAAAACTTTTTTAAGTCTATCTTACAGTATTTCTCAAATATTTATTGAGCATGTGACATATTTCGTCACATCGTCCATATATGTTAAATTATAGTACATAGAAAATATTTTTGCCGTTAAAATATTATAGGGATCCAAGGTGGCTGAAAAATTACAGGAGATTCGGTACTAGTAGTATAAGAATCCTTGAGTAATTTAATCATGATTTTATATAGAGTTAGGGTTTGTGATTGTATAAAGAAAAACAGATGCACATTGTTTTTACCATAGAAACTAAATAGTCAAATTATTTTGTTTTCAAGAATTAATTTTTTTGTCAACAATAAAAATTGTTGAAATCATAACAACATAATAACTTTCTAGAAGTGAATATCAATATAATCAATTCTTCGTATTTCCTTTAATTATTTTTTATGTACATTATTCAGTGTATAGCGCATATAAAATCTCAAACAAATTATATTTACATGGTATTGTATGATTTTAACATTGTAGCTTCGATATAGTTTAGTGAAATTTTAATCTAAAACAAGTCCGTCATTGGCTTTCCATTACATTATATAGGAAATTTATCCCGTTGCCAAAATACTATTCATTCAGTAATTAATAAAATATATAAAACTTACACTATCAAATGATTTCAAGTTGCATGGTAACTACGACTTATGGATTTCATGATAAATAAACTTAGAAGCTACTACAAGAGGCCTTGAGTTATTTCAAACAAATGCAATAATGAAAGTGTTTCTCATTGTTTATTTAAAAAGCTATAACCATATTTATCTGAAGAATTCCTTAAATTACATCAAATACTTATCTATTTTCTTTATATATACAAACTTTTGGTAACTAAAAATATATCCTTACATACTCTATTAGTGAACTGGTTCATTGCCAATTAAAATATCTAGGACTACTTCCATTAATATATACTATTTTGAAAAAAAAATATATATATATATATATATATATATATGTTATTTTTGCGAAGTGATTTTTAACTTAGAATTGAAGTGAATATGTTGAATACAAATACAGTTTGCCATAATTATATTTTAGTGTAGATTTCATAAGTTTGATACCAAGTAGAAATATCGTTACTTAATTACTAGGCGATGATTGTTTATGACCTAATAAAATATGTTAAATACGGAGCGGGGTCGCATGCATTAGTTAATACCGTTGCTGAAATTGCGGTGCGCAGGGCTCTATATAACTCCCGTGTCCGTAGGACCCGGCACAAAAGTTCAGATTATTTTCAAAATTATTATTATAATAATGTACATCTAAATATAGTTCGTGTGAAGATCTTTAGTACTAGTATTGACTAAAAATAACTGAAGAATTTATAAGAATTTGATGTTTAGGGATTGACTCCAAATACTGCACTTTTGTAAATTTAGAAAATTAATATTTAGAAAACATTTAACATGATGCAAGTAAAACTATTTATCATAATCTGATGCAACTAAATTACAATAAACTTTTTTTACAAAATAGATTATTCTTATTTTATTGTAATGGTTTATAAAATTAATGAAAGAATAATATTTTATAGCGCAAAATTTCTCAAATATACATTTTAAAGTTTTTGCCACAAAAATAAATTTTAAAGAAAAAAATGACAAAATAAATCTTTTTTATTTTGAACTTTTTTTCTTTAATTTTAACATCACCTCCAAAAATTAGACCTCATCACTCTAAATTCTAAATCTAGATTAATAACCCAAATGATGTAAATGTATATTATTTTAAAATATAAAATTTTATTTTAATTATTTTTATCTTTAAAATTTATTTTGGTGATAATTTTTTTTCCGATCTATCTTAAAGTATTCCTCGATTTTATATAATAAAGTATATCCAATGTTGAAATATTTGACAAGAAAAGAAAATATGAGTCTATTATAGTATATAAAGATATGTGACAATTATTTATTAATCTGCTATTTCATTTATAATATTTATCAAATTTATATTTTGACATTTCCACAAATTATCTTTTTCTCTAGAGTATGCACAACTGTCAAGGTCAAAATATAATCATAAAATACACATATAAATATATTATAACTAGGTTTATAACGTATATAATTTTAAAACTATTCAGTTCAAATTGTATGCTAATATTTATTCAACTATTCCTCTGTTTTACTAATTTCTGACATCATTTATGTTTGTAATGGTATTTTCAAAATGGTGAGATATTGCTACCTTTCACAAGGACATTTAAAAAAAAAATATTTTCATATAATATTACATATAAATGATATGGATCAATCACTTATTGCTAACTATTTTCAACCTATGATTATTAATCACTGCACATGGCCATGGTAATTTGGTAAGTCCAAATTACTAAAAATAAATAAGCATGTGTAGATATTTAATGGTAGATACATATTATATATTTACTATATTAAAACAGAGTCCTATTTTTATCTACTTTCAAATAGTCTACGTATGACCATTACCTAGATTTTCTATTATTTCTACTTCTACATAACTTAAATATATATATTAACCTAAAATTAAGGAACTGAATAAGTAATCTATTTTTTTTAAATAATCAATTCATTCATATTACACTAAATTTGAATAACTAATTAATTATATTTTATTTACTAATATAAAATAATTATATATGCCTACAACTGGGTATATACGCATCAATTTTTTTAGTTTGGATTCGGTTCGGACTTCGGATTACATATTTTATTTACTTCAAATAAAGAAAAAATCGTTATATAAAATTTTCTTCAAAAAATTATCCGCGCTTTAGCGCGGGTTAGAATCTAGTTAATACTTAAGAATCTGAATTTCAGTTAAACTTACAAAATCACCCATAGCTCACCTGCTTATCAAGAAAATTTGGGAGGGGATGACAACAACTCCAGGGACACAACAAAACTATAATTATCACTATATTTTAAAACTAAGCAAACATGGTTGTATTTTAAAAAATCTCCAAAAAAGTAAAAAGATTAGATATGAAAGCTCCTAATCAAGATACCTCCAAATGTTGACACTGTAAGAAAATTAGTCCTTTTCATTTTTCAAAGATAAACAAATAAATAAAATGAAAAAATATATATGAGAGAGAGAGAGAGAGATTATTTTAGTTGCTAATTAAATACTGAAACAGACCACCTTCTGTTCAAACTGTAACTGCTTATAAAAAGGTCCTTCACCATCTTTCATTCAATTCACAAATTGGATAAAGATCTCAACTTTCAATTCTCATTTTATAAAATTAGGTAGGTCTAATACCTTCCCTAATTTCACTACACTTTCAACTCCTAACATAGTAAAGATTCAAGAACTCAGATTCTTGTTATAAATTACTCTGTTTCTTCCTTGCTCCTCTCTGTTATTAACAAACCAAAACCTGCTTGTTTCATAACAAAGAGACACTTTTTTTCTCAGTCTTCCTCTGTTTTTGCTAGTTACTTGGGGTATATTCTAGATTCTGTATAAGCATAACTAATCAGTACAAGAAAATGAAATTTGTCTGAGCTCTACCCCTTCCTCTGTTTCTGTGCTCTGTTTTTTTATCTATTAGCTCTTTCTCTCTTACAGTCTTACTTACAAAGGTACATACTTTGTCACTTTTACAGGAAACTGACTAGAGAAAGATCATCTTTTTAGACGAAGTGGTAAAGGGAAGAAGATGAAGTATGTGGTGGTTTCAGGTGGAGTAGTGAGTGGACTCGGTAAAGGAGTCACAGCAAGTAGCATCGGTCTCATCCTCAAATCCTGTGGATTCCGTGTTACAGCCATTAAAATCGGTCTATTTTTCTCTCCTTATTACAAAAACCTTGTCGACTCTTAAAAGAAAAAAATCTTGTCGGACTCTTTCATGTGTACTAATAACGAACATGTCCCCTGTTTCTTTTTTTCTGTTCTCTCACGCAAAGTTCGTTTATTTTCTTTCACTTTTGCTTTTGATTTTGATTTTTTTTTTCTCCCAACGAAAGGAAAAGTTTCAGATTTGATTTTTCTTCGGCCCCAGTAGAGTATTACCAAACTTTGAAAAGGAGTTTCTTTTTTTACCTCACGCGTGTAGAAAAGTGTAGAAACATAAAAAATCCAAAGATTTAAAGATTTGATCTTTTGTATTTATTTTCACTGTTAAACCCTGTTCAAATTCTCATGACTTTTCTGAAAAGTTTAACACTTTTGATTATTTTTTAACAAACTTTTTTCTTACAGATCCTTACTTAAACATTGACGCTGGGACCATGTCTCCTATTGAGCATGGTGAAGTTTACGTCCTGGACGATGGTGGCGAGGTACTACCCAACATTTAATGACTTTTTCGTTTACCATTTGCTCTGATTTTTATTAATGGAAATGCCCTTCAAATGAAAACTAAATAAAAAAGAGGAAAAATGTCATTCAATTAGTTAGGTCAACAACTGTTAAAATAATAATGATTTTTCTTTTTATCTTTGTTGTTGTTATTTTAATAAAAAGGTTGATCTTGATCTTGGGAACTATGAGAGGTTCATGGACATTAAGCTGACCCGTGAAAACAACATAACTACCGGAAAAGTTTATAAGGTTTGTGTCTTTCTTTGTGGATGTTTTATAAATAAAAATAATTTAAAATTTTTGAAGTTTGATGTTGATGTTTTGTGAACAGCATGTGCTTGAGAAAGAGAGGAGAGGAGATTATCTTGGGAAGACTGTTCAGGTAATTAGAAAAAACATAAACTGCTAGTACACCATGTGTTTGATGAAACTCCTATGAGCTGAGAGAGAGTGAGACAGATGAAAGATGTTTTGAAACTTTTTTGTTGGGTTTTGTAGGTTGTTCCTCATATCACTGATGCTATTCAAGAATGGATTGAGCGTGCAGCTAAGATTCCAGTTGATGGACAGTCAGGTCCAGCTGATGTTTGTGTCATAGAACTTGGTGGAACAATAGGTACTTTGATCTAGTTCACCTCACTAAGACTTTAACACATGTCAGGTTTTTTCAGTTAGTTTTAAAACATGGACCTCTTTGGATTCTGCAGGAGATATAGAGTCCATGCCTTTTATTGAAGCTCTTGGCCAGTTCTCATATCGCGTTGGTAAGAGATGGTTTTTGTGTATGTTTTTCATTGAGGTACAACACTGAAAGCTTACTTAAGATGTGTGTGTTTAACTTTTTCAGGCTCTGGAAACTTTTGCTTGATCCATGTCAGTCTTGTGCCTGTACTGAATGTTGTTGGTGAACAGGCAAGTCTCATGAGCTTTTTCTCTTGAAGTTTTCATCCTATCGATGTTTAACATACCGTAGACTAATTGTTACAGAAGACTAAACCAACGCAACATAGCGTTAAAGACTTAAGAGGCCTTGGCTTGAGCCCTAATATCTTGGCTTGCAGAAGCACACAGGTTTCATCCTTATAAACTCCTTTATTTTGGTAACGTTTGTTCTTGAATCTTGGCTCTAAGTTCTTCTATTGAATATTGATTTTGTAGCCACTTGAAGATAACGTGAAAGCTAAACTCTCTCAGTTTTGCCAAGTTCCGGTATGTGATATCTGCAAGTCAGAACTTCATCTTTCTATTTGCTGGTACAGACATTACTAAATAAGATTTAATTTATTTGCAGATGGAAAACGTTGTCACTCTCTATGATTGCCCCAACATTTGGCACATTCCATTGCTTCTCAAAGTGAGTAACTTTCTCATTCCACAGTACTTTCAAAGGTTTGGTATTCATGTTGTTCTCAGCACTAATATCTTTATATCTTAACTTGTCTGAGCAGGAACAAAAGGCACACGAGGCGATTTTGCGTGTTCTGAACCTTACAGGGTGTGTCTCACTTACTCATAATCTCAAATAGAATGGTTCATTTGTTGCTGTTTCTTGTGGTAATCATTACATGATATGTCCAAATACAGAATTGCAAAGACGCCTGCACTAGAGGAATGGTCTCTGATGGCTAAAATGAGCGAAAAGTTGCACGTTCCGGTGTGTTCCTGATTCTACCATGACTGTTCAGGCTTAGTTGATCTCACTGGTTTTCATTTAGAAACTGACTTCATTATGTTTTGAGTTTTTTCTCAGGTAAGAATTGCTGTGGTTGGGAAGTACACTGAGCTCTTGGATTCGTATCTTTCCATCCACAAGGTACACTTTTTCAGTATACATCTATCTCAGAAACTATAACCATAGCTCCGGAAGCCTCTCTATAACCAAACTCCTCAGAAGCTATCTTTTATAAAATCTCGTTTATGTAATGAACAGGCTCTCTTGCACGCTTCCGTGGCTAGGCGCAAGAAACTTGTCATAGATTGGATATCAGCTAGTGATCTTGAACAAGGGGCCAAGAAAGAGGTATGTTTACACTTTTCACCAAGCCCTACTACTCAATACAAAACATGTTAAGACACTGAAGCAAAATGATTCCTCTCCGCAGAATCCAGATGCGTATAAGACAGCGTGGAAGTTACTCAAGGTATGAACATCCTTTCATCTGCATCAAATGAAATCAAACTCTTTTGGCTAGATGAACTTTACGTTAATCAGGTCTATGTAACTTGTCTTCAGGGTGCTGATGGCATTCTTGTACCTGGAGGTTTTGGCAACAGAGGTGTAGAAGGAAAGATTCTTGCAGCGAAACACGCCAGAGAGAACAAAGTGCCATACCTTGGTATCTGTCTAGGGATGCAACTCGCTGTGGTCGAGTATGCAAGAACCGTACTTGGTTTGCCAGATGCAAACAGCGCTGAACTTGATCCCAACACCAAGAACCCTTGTGTTATCTTCATGCCAGAGGTTTGTTCCCTTCCTCATTCTTCTCTGTTTGAGTTTCAACAACACCTTTCTATGATACCATGTGATTCAAGCAGGGCTCGACAACTCATATGGGAGGCACTATGAGGTTAGGCTCAAGAAGAACTTATTTTCAAAGCAAGGACTCCAAAGCAGCAAAATTGTAAGCACGTGATTCTTTTCTCATTCTTACAAGTATGCATCTTAGAGTTTAACTGATATGTTATTCTTCGGAATGTTTCAGGTATGGGAACAGAAGCTTTGTTGATGAGAGACACCGACACAGATATGAGGTACTTAAGCATCTTTCACATTATAGTAAACACTTATCTATTATACAGTTTTAGCTAAAGACAGATGTATCTCTTACAGGTGAATCCAGCAATGGTTCCACGTTTTGAGAGCTCTGGACTCACATTCCCAGGAAAAGACGAGACTGGTCAGCGAATGGAGGTAACAAACCTATAGATAAACACCTTACAACACATGAAACTTTTCATCTTCTTGGTTATAACTCTTTACATTTGGTAATACAGATCGTTGAGCTACCTAACCATCCGTTTTACGTTGGAGCTCAGTTCCATCCTGAGTACAAATCAAGACCAGGAAAACCATCTCCTCTGTTTCTAGGTAAAAAGAAAGAAACACAACATCTTAAACACCCTTTCTTTGTGTAGTAACAGTATACTTGAAAACCAAAACCTTTTCTTGAATCAAAATGTGCAGGACTAATTGGAGCAGCTAGTGGAGAACTAGACAATGTTCTGCAACAAAGCTGCCAAGAAAGCCTCGGCACACGTCCTCAATCCAATGGAAAACTCGAGAGAGTTTGCTGGAAAGGCGCAGCGAAAAAGCCAGTCAGTGTTGTATACAGTGTCTACTCATCAACGAAGGTGTCTCTCTAAAATAGCTGTTTTATCCGGATTTTTTAACGTGGATTTCTTCACCTATGGAGGAAGAGAGAAGGCTGTACAGTTTTAAGGTGGCTTTTTATATGAGATGTGTTTCTTAAGAAGAAGAAGAAGCAGCATTAGAATATATATACCTTTGTCTTTTGTAATCGGTAATATTTAGAGAGTCATGTTATTTAACTCTCTCTTTCTCTGCTGCTGTGTTTCTTGGATTCTTATGTAGTAGCTTTATCTTTGTTTGTTTTATTGTTATGTGTTATTTAAGCATCTTCAGAGAAGTTTTGATTTCTCTGTATGTTAATGTAGCTTCTATGTTATTTGAATGGTTACGTTGTATTACTAGCTATCTTCTTTTTCTTGGTTAGACTCCATTGAAGAAGCTTGCCTCTATGTTACCAAAACTAATGTAGCACCAAATTATGATTACATTCTACATATCCCTTTGCCCCCCCTTAAAATTAAAGGTTAAATTCAATTACATTGATTTAAAGATGATTTAGGGGGGGGGGTGTTATTGGTACAAAGATTCTAGAAGAATTATAAAATTCTGGGATTCCATTGTTATTGATTTATGGATTTTGAAAATCTTAGTAAAATTAATGTTTTGTAATCAAACTATAAACTTCATAAATCAGATTTAAAACCAAACTAATACCATTTGGAAGGTCGAGGGGCTATTTTTAATGTCTACTAATTTGGTTTTAAAATTGATTTATAAGGTTTATGATTTGATTACGGAACATTAAACTATCTTTAAACCAATGTAATTGAAGTTTATGGATTACAAAGTTTCAAACTTTAATTTTGAAAAGGTTTGAAGTGTTAAAACTTTCAATTCGTGAAAATACATATTTTAATATTTAAATTTAGAGATATATAAAATATGATTATAGCTTAGAATACATCTGATATTATATACTACCTCGATTTCAAATCATTTGTCGTTATAGGGTAAATTTTCCGTTTCAAAATAAACGTCGTTTTATAATTTTAATGCAAAATTTAATGGTTTTATATATCATTATATTTTTCTATTGTTTGAAATATAGTTATGTGTATAGATAATGGTGTTTTTATTTTGAAAATATGTAAAATTAAATGTTTTCTTAATTTGTGTGCAGAAATTTAAAACAACAACTAAAGTGAAACAGATAGAGTAATAATTATGGAAAAAAGTTTCTCAGCTACACCATGTTTAGTCTAATATGGTGGTAACCATCCGATGTATCCTATTGTGTCAAGAACTACACCAGGTTTATGTTAATCCATGCTACATGTACAAACTTTAAAAATTTATGGTGCCAACATCACACGCGGGTTAAATTGATTCTAATCAAAGTTAATGGGGTCAAATTGTAATTTTTTAAAGTTTAACCCAAGTTAGCAAAATCCGACCCGGACTACATTATAATCCCGACCCGACCCAATTAATATAAAAATGACCAGATAAAACTCATCCCCAAATCAATTAATTTTTTTAGGGTTTATGTTCAAATAGAATTAGGGATTTTACAGTGAGAGAGACAAAAACATACAGAAATAGAGAGAACGAGAGAAGGAGAGAAGAAGAGATTACGAGAGAGAGACACAGAAAGAGAAAGAGAGAGATAGAGACATAAGGAGAGAAAATGTGAAAGGGATCACATTTTCGAAGGTGTGACTGGAGCCATTCGTCGTCGAGAGTCTTCGATTGTGTGGGGTTTGCAGATTCAGTGGCAGGACGAAGGTGAATCGAACAAGGAAAGTGACGATGAGGTAAAAAAAATTCTCTTGTACAAGCAAAAAATTATGCACATAAGATGTTCGATAGAATGTTTACGAATTTTTTTGTTTGCTTTTGATTGATAATAACAATCATATGTGATTTCTTTGATAACAGTGAACCTATATCAGTGAAAATCAATTGTTTTCACTCGGGTTTATTCAAATTTGAAGAAGATGGGGAGTTAAATTTTGTAGAAGGCGTTTTGAAACGGTTTGAAGTTGGCGGTTTAGCAATCTTTGAAGAGGTAAAGAAGAAGATGGTTGAGGTCGTTTTTAATTAATTGGGTCAGATCGGGTTTATAATGTAGTCCGGGTCGGATTTTGCTAACTTGGGTTAAACTTAAAAAAATCACAATTTGACCCCATTAACTTTGATTAGAATCAATTAAATCCGCGTGTGATGTTGGCACCATAAATTTTTAAAGTTTGTACATGTGGCATGGATTAACATAAACCTGGTGTAGTTCTTGACACATTAGGATATATCGGATGGTTACCACCATATTAAGCTAAACATGGTGTAGCTAAGAAACTTTTTTCCTAATAGTTATCGCTAGAGAGTTTCACTTTTAACAAAATCTCTACACCAAAAAAACGATTAGATATGAATACTGTGCATTGTAGACAATTCAACTCGGAAAAGTGAAACTAAGACCTAATCAAGATACCTCCAAATGTTAACACCCGTCAAGACATAACCAGTCGTTTTCATTTCTCTAAAAGATTATAAAATAGTAACAAATAAATAAAATGAAAGAGGTTGAGAGAGAGAGGAATGCATTAGGTAAAGAATATGTTAGTTGGTAATTAAATATGAAACATACTCTCTTCTCAAAATTCAACACGCCTTATAAAAAGGGCCTTCACCATCTTTCATTCAACTCACAAATTGGATAAAGATCTCTACTTTCAATTCTCGTTTTATAAAATTAGGCAGGTCTAATATCTCTCCTCTACTTATTTTTGTTCCTTCACTTCTTAATTTCACTACACTTTCAACTCCAAAAATAAATAAAAAGTTGAAGAACTCAGATACTTTTTTTTTTTAAAACTCAGATACTTGTTAAAGGTTACTCTGTTTCCTCTCTATTATTAACAAAACCAAAACCTGCTTGTTTCATAACAAAATATACACATTTTCTCAGCCTTCCTCTGTTTTTGCTACTTACGTGGGACATATTCTAGATTCTGTATAAAGCATAACTAATCAGGACATGAAAAATGAAATTTGTCTGAGCTCTACGACCGTTAGACAAAACCAAAAGCTGGATGCTTTCTCCATGCTTATACACTCTGTTTTTCATATGTGATAACGAACATGTCCCCTGTTTGAACATCATACTAATGATGTCTAACTTACTGTTGTATAATTGTATACAGGAGACTAAACCAACGCAGCATAGCGTTAAAGACTTTAGAGGCCTTGGCTTGCAGAAGCACAAAGGTTTCATCCTTGTAAACTCTTTTATATTGTTTTCTTCAAGCTTGGCTCTAAGTTCTTATATTGAATATTGATTTTTATTCTAGCCACTTGAAGATAATGTGAAGGCCAAACGCTCTCAGTTTTGCCAAGTTCCGGAATGTGGATTGCATATTCGGTGGGCAACGAACAATATAACATGTAGGAATGGTCCGGAGTTTTTTTATAAGTTCGGGCAACGAGTCTCCAGACCATTCCTACATTTTATATTGTCTCATTGCCAACCGACTACACAATCCACAGAGAAGAAGAAGAAGATGAACAGTAAACACAAGCATTAGGGTATTGATTATCGGGTGAAACTCACATTGGGTTTCTAAATTTTTTTTTTTTTTTTATTTTTTTTAGAAAAAGGAACTAATTGCGGGCCGCCACGTGTCGTGGGGCCCGCAAAACAGTATTAGAAACTTCACAAAATCGTTTTTTCTTTGGTAACTTTTGACACCGATTCTCTTACAAAAATGAGACCCACAGCTTTGAAAACCCCCTAGGAACCCGCGATAATGAAGCTCTTAGAATATATATACCTTTTCAATGACTTTGGGCTGTTTAATTAATTTCAAAAAAAAATGACCTTGGGCTGTTTAATTAATTTCAAAAAAAAAATGACCTTGGGCTGTATTGTTACCTAAACTAATTTACAGACATATCTGGTTAATACTTGTTAAAGTTAGGGGCCTGTTTGGAAATAATTTATTTTATTCTTTGTTGCTAGGCCTGACCATTCTTGTTAATAGCCCAGGCCCATATTAAAAAGCGCGCATTATCTCCTGCCATGGCGCGAATCTGGTGAACTCGAGGTCGTTTCTCTGTCTGATCCGAATCTTCTTTTGTACACCAACTGTTCGATGAAATGTCTTACAGAAACTTCGTCCTGATTCATTTCTCTCACTAGTTGCTGGCCTTCTCTCCGACTTCGTCACGGTATTATAATCTAAAGTGCTGCTAAGGGTTATCGCAATCTTCAATCTTCTTTCGCCCTAGCTCTCGTTTACCTCGGTTCTTCAACCCTTAACTGTGACTTCTTTTGTTGGTGTGTCAGAGTCCTAGGATTTTGGATTACTAAAGCTTGAATATGAGTTCTGCTGTTTGGTGGGAAGGTGTTGAAAAGACACGAGTTCTTATTGCCCCAGGTTTCTTTCTTCTACCTCCTATTTTTGTTTCATGGTAGTTGATACTTTAGATTACATGACGTTTTCTCGTTTAAAATGTGAAGATTTAGGATGTGTCGGAAAAAGACCTGGAGAACTATTAACACTTCGCCATCCAAAATCAGGTAATGTGATGTTGATTATTGACAAGATTTCTATATAGTGTTGTAGGGGAAAATGCTTCAGTTAGTTATGTGGTTTGATAATCTTTTGTTTATATGGGCAGAAAATGGAACTTGCTACCTTTTTAATAATGGCATGCTTCAAGAGATTCAATGGTTTAAGCAATCATATGGTTCTTGGTTCCTGGGAGATTACATTTCTCAAGGTAAATTCCACTGTTGATTATTAAACGTAGATGAATGCAAGCCTAGGATTGTTCATGGTTGTTTTCTTGTTACAGATGGAAGCTTATATATGGCCACTCCGGTTGATCCTGTTTTCATCTTGTTGCCTGTTTTCGATGAAGCGAGAATGAAGGTCAGTCACTCTATGCTCCTTGGCTCTTATTAGTTCACTATTATTTCCTGTCTTACTTCCGGGAAACGTTACATGTCGATCTGTAGAAAGGTGATGATCCTGGAAAGTTCAGGCAACTGGATGAGATTTTATATGTGGAAGGATACCCTGAATATCAACATCTGTTGTCACTTGCAGAGAAGAGTATGGAGATCGTCTGTCAAACTCAAGGTAACTGAACCACAATTTTCAGATTGCTGTAGAAATTTGTAATCCATACATGTAATCTAAATGCTTCCCATTACTCCTTGATGATCCCTAGTTGCTCAGTTTCCTTATTCCTATTTCATCTCTTCTTGCAGAGGTTGGATCTATGAAGTTCTATCGTCTTGATAACTCGAAAGTTTTAGCTTGGTTAACCTATAAGGTATGTGTAATGCTTATGTCTATATGGATAGTGAGCTTCTAGAGAGACGCTGAGTTATTGCTGCACTCTAACTTGTTTTGTTTCACATTCTGTCATTCTTGTCTTTCTGTTTCATTCATATACTTAAGGTGCCTGTATTTTCATGAACTCAGGTGCGCTGTTTAAAGAAGACTCTACCAGTATTGGACAAGAACTATGCAGCTCAAGATGAGAAACAAACATGTAAGTTGTAAACCAGAAACCATTTATTGTTGACCCTTCAAGAGGTGATGTTATATGGCTTTTCACTGATATCGCCTTTGATATGTGCAGTGGTGGATGCAGTTTCAATTGTAGGAGAGTACCTGAAGACAGAGCCTTGGTTGAAGCTTCTCTATGATCATCTTGGGTACCTATTTTCTTTGTCAAAAAAATCTGAAACCTCTCACTTACTTAGCATAAGAGAATCATAAGTCCTTACAACAGTGTTAATTATGTCATGCTTATCTTGCAGACTTGAGTTTGTTGACCCAACAACGAAAGAACCCAATATGGAGACCTTTCCAAATGCAAATGAAAATAAAATGGAATACTCAAATTCATCACAGGTGTGTGTATGTTTCATTGCAACGACAATAAGTTTCATATCGTTGGTGTTCCTTGTTCTTGTTGACTTCAAAGAAACATATTTTGGTCGACATTTATCAGGAGAAAGCAAACAAGAAGACAGGAAAATCTGGAAAAGTGACAAAGCAAGTAAAGATTGAGACTGGATCAAAGAACATAAGGGATATGTTTTCAAGGGCTTGTAAGAAAAAGTGCTGAAACTATCCAACTATATATGGTTGTTATTTTCAGCTATCAGATGATCTCTTTGCTTGTTAGCATCATCTTAAGCAAAGAGCGGCTCACATTGTATTTGGATTCTAAATTTCTAATTCGTGTTGCTTAATTAGCTAAAATATGTATTACTCTTTGCTACAAGAATCTGCTTATTTATGTAAGTTTTCACTTCCAAAAAATGGAACAGCGAGATGAGAATAATGAAAACCATTGTGATCTCAAGATCATAACAAGTACTATTCGTCTGCTCTCCGTTGTAACATACTATGACTACCAAAGGAAACACTAATGGGCCTATGGCCTAGCCCATTAAGTACTCACGTGGTTGTCTCACAAAATAATAAAGTACTCTTGATTAGGAGGAAGGAACTAATCAGATTCTTGCTCTCAAGTCTCAATTGAAAGCAGTCTCTTCTCTTTCAGGGTTGATCGATTCCTATTGCAGTTTCTGGTTAGTTTCATTCACCCTTTTTCTTTTTCTTTGTAAATGGGTTTAAGTAGAACACAGAGGAATCGTAGTTGGAATAGACTCTGGTTCTATTAAAATATGATTGCTTTTGCTCCCATCATAGCTGAGACAAGAGGAATAGGTTTGCGAGTATGTTAGTTTGGATCTGTAGTTGGAACTGTCCCCTTGTGCTTGGTTTTAAAGTCTCTTTCTTGATTGAAGATTCTATGACTTTTTGTAGTTATCAAACCAAGTTTGATTCTTGATCCATGGAGTTAGAGAGCTTCAGGGTAGGTCTTACCCCTACAGTCTTCTACATTCCCGGTTTCATCACTGAACAAGAGCAGACTCAACTTATCAATCATGTAACTCATCTCCATATCTTTTGCATTTGAGACATGTTGATCTTATGTTCCTCTCTTACCCATTTTTGCTGCCATGTTAAAGATATATGGAGCATCTGGTTCCAAGTGGAAAACATTGAAGAACAGAAGATTACAGAACTGGGGTGTGTCGTGAGAAGACTTTCATACACTTCCGTTTCGTTACATTGTTTGTTTGTGAATATTGAAGAAACAAAAAAAAAAGTCTTGAGCTTTTGTTCTTTCTTGCAGGTGGTATGGTCCATGAAAAGGGTCTTGTTCCACAAGAGTGTAAGTAAAAATTGGAAAAACATCAAATCTTGCTTTTGGTTAATTAAGTTCTAGATACTCAAAGAGTATATACATTGTTTCAGTGCCTTCCTGGCTGACAAAGGTTACCACGAAAATTCATGAAAGCTCGGGTCTTTTCCCTTCTGCCATTAATCATGTCCTCATCAATGAATACCATCCTGACCAAGGGATAATGGTATGTCATCCCATCTTCTCAGTGGTTAAATCTTCTTTACTTGATTTTTTTTTTTAGTTTTGTTGTTAAAGTTGATGAGCAAGTTTTGTTACTTCCATGGTTGTTTCTTTTTCTACAGCCGCACCAAGATGGACCCGCTTATTTTCCTGTTGTAGCTATCCTGTCTCTAGGCTCACCTGTCGTTATGGACTTCAGTCCCCATTTTAGATTAAGATCGTCTGACGATGATGACATTTCCAGCGATCAAAGTGGAAAGAGTGGTGTGTCTGAGAGAGATAATCAACACTCATTCTCTGTTTTGATGATGCCTCGAAGCCTACTAATCTTCAAAGATGATGCTTACTCTGGTAAAACCCTCATCTCTGTAAGCTTTAAACCCCATAATTGAACTACATAAGAGTTACCTGGCACGGTCGGTTACATTCATATTATCCCTTCTTGTTTTCAGATTACCTCCACGGCATTAGCGATAGTCCAACACATTGCTACAAACGGGTGCAACACTAAGCTCCTTTTCTTATGAGAGCATGATCATTCCATTAGTGAACAAGACTGTGACTCTACTTTAATGTTTCTTGTTCAGGTCGTGAATGAAGCTGAAGCTTTGGCTTACTCTAGTGGAGATTCAAGTAAAGACTGTGATAAGATTCTTCACAGAGACCAAACTCGAGTTTCACTTACCTGCCGTTTAGTCCCCAAAGTCCACAAGAATCTCTTCCGGTTTTAGAGAAAACAAAACAGTGTAGTTTCCCTCCTGACATAGTAGCTGCGGTACCGTTAATGACTGTAAAAGACGGCACGATTTGTAAACGTGGAAACGCCAAACGGTACAATTTGTAATTGTGAAGAGATAGAATTAAATATGAGCCCTACATTTTCTTTTCTATTTTTTTTTTTGCGAAGAGATAATAACACTATACAGTCTCACTCTATCCTCACCAAATCTTCGTCTTCTCCACCAAATCTCAAACCCTAGACTCTCGATTCTCCTTCTTCCATGGCGATATCGTCTACCGCCGCGTGCTCCAGACTCATCTGCTCCTACTCCTCCTCCCCTTCCCCTTCTCTCTCCCCCACAATCTCCACCTCCCGTAAACTCAAAACCCTAAACCTCTCCTCCTCCTTCCTCCCTCCATACTCACTCTCCACCCCCTCCACTCCCCACACCCCCCGCCGCTCATTCACCGTCCGCGCCGCGCGCGGGAAGTTCGAGAGAAAAAAACCACACGTCAACATCGGAACAATCGGCCACGTCGACCACGGAAAAACCACTCTAACCGCCGCCCTCACCATGGCCCTCGCCTCCATGGGAAACTCCGTCGCCAAAAAGTACGACGAGATCGACGCCGCTCCCGAAGAAAGAGCCCGCGGAATCACCATCAACACCGCCACCGTCGAGTACGAGACGGAGAATCGCCACTACGCTCACGTGGACTGCCCCGGCCACGCGGATTACGTCAAGAACATGATCACCGGAGCTGCGCAGATGGACGGAGCGATCCTCGTCGTCTCCGGCGCCGATGGACCTATGCCGCAGACTAAGGAACACATCCTTCTCGCGAAACAAGTCGGCGTCCCGGACATGGTCGTCTTCCTCAACAAAGAGGATCAGGTCGACGACGCGGAGCTGCTGGAGCTGGTTGAGCTCGAGGTTCGTGAGCTTTTGTCCTCTTACGAGTTTAACGGTGATGATATTCCGATTATCTCTGGATCCGCGCTATTAGCTGTAGAGACGCTTACAGAGAATCCAAACGTGAAGAGAGGAGACAACAAATGGGTTGATAAGATCTACGAACTGATGGATGCCGTTGATAGTTACATCCCTATCCCGCAAAGACAAACCGAGTTACCGTTCTTGTTGGCCGTTGAAGATGTTTTCTCCATCACCGGACGTGGGACTGTAGCCACCGGGAGGGTGGAGAGAGGGACTGTGAAAGTTGGAGAGACTGTGGATTTAGTTGGGTTGAGAGAGACTAGGAACTATACAGTCACTGGAGTCGAGATGTTTCAGAAGATTCTAGATGAGGCATTAGCTGGTGACAATGTTGGGTTGTTGCTTAGAGGGATTCAAAAGGCTGATATTCAGAGAGGGATGGTGTTGGCTAAGCCTGGGAGTATTACTCCGCATACTAAGTTTGAGGCCATTGTGTATGTGTTGAAGAAGGAAGAAGGTGGGAGGCATTCTCCGTTTTTCGCGGGGTATAGGCCTCAGTTTTATATGAGGACGACGGATGTTACTGGGAAAGTGACCAAGATTATGAATGATAAAGATGAGGAGTCGAAGATGGTTATGCCTGGGGATAGGGTGAAGATTGTTGTTGAGCTTATTGTTCCTGTTGCTTGTGAGCAAGGGATGAGGTTTGCTATTAGAGAAGGTGGTAAGACCGTTGGTGCTGGTGTTATTCAGTCTATCATTGAGTGATGATTGGAGTGTTTCACATAGTGAGCAATCTTATAATCTACTTGCTTTCTTTTTTGATTCGCTAAACTCTTTTTTTTTTGTCATTTTCTGTAAGAACTTGAGATCAAAATGTCATATATTTCTTGATTTCCTGACTCATATAATTCTTGCATTTTTTAAAAACTATTTCGCCTTTGGGTGTGACGAAGGTGATCAGTTCGTGTTGTGAAACTTAATTGATTTCACTTTAACATGGTAATGACTTTAAAACTTGATTAAACCAGGAAAATCATGTATCATCATCCTTCAACTTTGATCCTTTAAAGATGACCTGTTTATATATGAACTTTCTCTTGGTTTGAGCTGAGGCTTATGTTTTAGACCCGTGAAGATAGAGCTGAGGCTTAAGATTTACCGTCAGTGGCACAACTAGTATGGATGAGATTTATATGTAGGGTTGATGATAATAATTAAAAAAAAAAAGTGTTCGATTTAAACTTGTATGTTACATCAGTAAAGATATATTATACAGATGTCTCAGAATATGAAGCTGTTCCCTTTGATGCATGCATTGATGGGTGATACCTACATATAAGAAAGGTTCATGTCTCTCAAATAGTGAAGCCAACCTTCTCTCTAGATCATCCACTTCAGTAGATTCCATGGTTCATGTCTCTCAGATTCGTCGTAGTGAAGCCAACCTTCTCTCTAGATCATCCACTTCAGTAGATTCCGAGCTGCAGAAGAGTTTAACATGAAATGAATGAATTATCTTATTCCAGAGAATCTTTATAGATCAAAAGTAAGAACTGATATGGTTAATGTACATACTTGTTCTTGTTAATGGTTGTAGTGGGAGCAGCCGTTTTTGTGGCAATCCGGCCCTTTGGAGCTGAAGATAACTGTTTAGAATGAAGCATGAAACAGAGTTTAAGCTTTAAACCACCCTGAGGGTTTTCCTTTGACAAATTTAGCCTATAACTATTAAAGAAAACCAACCTGAGATGCAACACCAACACCGATCTCATCCAGCACCTATAAGAACGATGCAATACAAAAGAGAGGAAGCTTGGAGAAACCCAACGAGAGGTGTGGGTTTGTATGAATCTTAATCTTGCAGTAACGAACCTGGTTAGTGAGGTCTTCAGTTTCTTCTTCTGCCTCGTCTTTGTCAAGTGTTTCATCAATTGCCTCTGACATCATCTCTATCTGTAACACACACAAAACAAACATGACACAGCCAATCTTCGCGATTACACCAGGGCTTCAGAGTATTATGCTCTTATGAAATGAATAGAGATATACTGTTTACCGTCATGTCCAGTTGTGCTGACTGCTTTTGGAAATCTTTGATCACTTTAGCTTGTTTCGTCGGTGCCGTTTGCTGAAAAATGTGAAAACAACAGAGCAAGATATGTCAAAAAGAAGTGAGCGGACCCGTCTAAATGAAGCAAAAAGTGTGATAACTCTACCTTGTTCATTGCAACCATAGCTGTGGTTGCACCTTTCATGCCTGATGAGATTGACGTGCTTGCATACAAAGCCTATGTATTTATTATCATCAAACCAGCTAAGTCAATTCAGAATGGTATCAAAGCATGTGAAGATGAATGGGGAGAGAAATGAAGAGAGCTAACCTGTGTATGAGTGGTTACACCCCGGATTTGAGCACGGCTTGCTTCCCTGCAAGTTGGTGATCTGTTGCCTCAAACGAACAAGTTGCCGAGCTAAGATCTTGGTGGCCGCCTATGAAAAAGTTATTAAAAACAAAAAGAAGCTTATTAATGTCGACGAGAAGAATCTTGAGCCCACAAGCTAGTAAACACTAGAAAACAAACTGTGAAATAGCGATACAATCCTCTGCAGGCTTAACAAAGCTAAGCACCTAAAAATAGTAAAGGAGAAGAGTTTTTGATTTTACTTACCTCATTTCCAGTTTTAGCTGTTTGCTTGATTTCTGCCACAAGCCTCTTCTCCTAATGTGGCCATGTCAGTGAAACCGTCACAGTTACAAATGTAAACAGCATCACAACAGGTGATGAAAGTTCAAAAGAATAAAAGTTGGGAAAAGATGTCATTTTACCTCTAACTGAAGAGATGTAATCTCACGTTCTATACCTGCAATTACATTGAGAAAAAAAGAATCCAAAACACTACATTACAATGCAAATAAACTTAGCTTGGAGCTTGACATTTGCAAGGATAGATGAAATAAAAAGAATCCTTATTTAAAAGGAATGATAAAAATTTATAAATAATACATGGAAACAACCTCAGCTAGCATTGCATGATGCAAAACTTCTCTAGACTCAAAATCTAAAGTAACAAGAACTGATTTGTGCTTCTTTTCTTAACTAAGTTTGATCTAAGGGATCCACTAAGATACCAGAGAAGAAGTAAGAACATGTACAGTAGTCTTTTTAGGATATGTCTTAACGCAGCTCTAAGAGGATCATTAATGCAAGAAATCCTTTGAACCAATCGTGAGTCGCCACATGTCAGTGGGACCCGTGAACAGTGTAAGAAACCCATAAAAACCGGTTCTTAATCTATAGTTTTTGTAACCGATCCTTACACTGTTCATGAGTCCCACAGCTTAAGAAACCCACTAGAGAAACCCCCATAACGATGCTCTAAGAGTTTCATTTGGTAGTTGGTACACCATTTATCTACCGTATCGTTAAGATGTCATACCACGTGTAGCCACAGCCATTTCTCGCTTGCTGGTGCGGAGAGCATCTGCACAAGAGAAACGATTTTTCAATAGAAACAAAGCAGAAATGGAGCAAGTAAGATATGAAAGAAGCACTGAAACAAATGCTGGATCAGACCATTCATCACTCAAAAAAGTAAATAATCTACTACACGGAAACAGAAGATAAAACCCAGAAGATTACTACACTGTCAGATTCACTGCTTATATTTTAAAGGTGACCATTTTGCAGAACTAGTCTAGAACTATGTTATAGACCACCACACCGTCAGGTTCAAGCACAGATAAACATAAAAGGCCACACTTTTTGTAGAATCCTTGTAGAAACGGATCCTATAGCCAGTTACGAGAGTCCATATGTGACATATCAGTTCACAATTAGGATCCGAAATTCCAAAAAAAAAAAAAAAAGAAGAAATCAAAGTTTTTTCACCCTTAGGGCATCCACAACCGTGGATTCCCTTCGGAGTCCTTATGAATAGTGTTTTTAATTTTTTAATTATTATTTTTTTTTCAGATTTTAAAAAAAGAAAAATTAAAAAAAATAAATATCAACCAATCACGGACCGCCACATGTCGTGAATAGTATAAGAATCGATCCTTATATAAGGATTTTTTTGGATGAATCCTTAACTTTTTTGATTATTTAATTATTATTTTTCCTAAGGATTCCGCTAAGGATCACCATTGCGGGTGTTCTTAGGAGTGGTCTTCTTCTTGAAAAACGCAACGGCACAATTGAAAATGAAAATCTCTTATGAGGGCTTTGATCAATTATTTGGGTTTATATTATTAACTTTAGAAAATTTTGTAGTTTTTAAATTTTTTTTTGAAACACGTTGGTCGAGTTGTTAAGATTTAAAAATCCATGCCAAAGGTTGGAATCCTGACAATTTTATATTTTATCGATTATCGGATAAAAAAACTTATTAAAGATTCTAGATTATTGTAGGTATAGTTATTCTAGATTATAATCGTCTACTGCACATAGAGTTTTTTCATCAAAAATGTTATACATGCAAATTCATCCGTCGACATAAGTGTATAATATTGCAAGTATTTGATCATTATATTTAATAGAATTAGAAGTTATATGATAGTATTATTGGTGTTATCCACTATTAAAAAAAGGAGTTCTAAGAACTCAAATGATTAAAACAAATTTTGCAATATAAGTGATCCATATATTTTCATGGAGTTTTGAAAAAGAAAATGAAATTAAATATTATTTATGTTTCACTTTACTTGTCGTTTTAGGTTTGTGCATACAAATTAAGAAAATATTTTATTTTACATATTTTTAAAAATAAAAACATAATTACATATACACGTAATCACATTTCAACTAATAAAAAATAGCATATAAAGTTAATAAAATTCTTCATTAAATTTATAAACGATAATTATTTCGAAACAAAAAATTTTCTCTACAACGATATATAAATTGAAACGGAAAAAATAATATTTAAAACGAATCTTTTTTAAACGAAGCTTGTTTTCCAAAAGAGATGAATTACCATCGTTTATTTGTTTGTGTTGTTAAACATGGATTACATTTTTTTCTTCATTGAACCATGATATGATATTAGAGTGAGATGAAAATTAATTAGCTTAGCTTAACATTATTCTGAATAAACATTTGCACTTTAGTGTAAGACTGAGAGTTTTTGACCGGGTCGTTGTGGTCGAGTGGTAAATAGGTGGACTTGAGACGCTAACACGTTTCAGATTCAACTCATTTGCTGCGCGAAACTAACTCACAATTATCCTGATCACCTTACACGGATTATGACTCATTTAAATATTTAGAGATAGAGTTTATTCGTGGGCTGCACCTCCATTTGGGGATTAGTTGAAACGAAGAGAGCTGATAAAACCAGTGGAGCTAATTGGTGAAATGAAAATCAACAGAAACATTATTACTTTGTATTGTGTTTTCATAACATGAGACTATTCAAACACTTTAATTGATTGACGTAAGCGTCGACGTTAGCAGAAGCTGATCGCTACGTTTGAACCGCCGTTTGGAACAATCAGATTATATACGCGCGTGTTAAGACCGCATTGATATTATTATTTGG
This sequence comes from Moricandia arvensis, assembly GCA_905132765.1. Classification (NCBI taxonomy): domain Eukaryota; kingdom Viridiplantae; phylum Streptophyta; class Magnoliopsida; order Brassicales; family Brassicaceae; genus Moricandia; species Moricandia arvensis. Next base: position 12,096 of record CAJHQP010004000.1, on the reverse strand, counting down.
ATTATTTAATTCAGACACACCATGCTTATTATTATTATTTGATTCAGACAGCCCATGCTTTTGATCTTATAAATAAGATAAAGCTAACGCGTAAAGTAATAATAACTAGGTGATTACCCGCGCGCATACGCGGAGTGAAATTTATATATTAATAATCATTAAATATTAACTTTGATCGTCCAACCATGTCATAACTCTTCAAACGTATAATCATGGACCGTCAATATAAGGTTGATTATAGGATCATGTTTGTTGATATTTTTTAAACCTATTAAATTTACATCGAACTTCAATGATATTATCCCAATGTTATAATTCACTATCTCACTTCGATACAAAGAATTGTATTTTTGAAATGATATAATTAAATAACATTTGAGATCCGTACTTGCGCGGAATATATATTAATTATGTATACAAAATATTTATAAATATTATTATTTATTTGTGTTAATTTACATATTATACAATTTTAAAATATATTGAATAATTGAAGAGCGAGTAACTATTACATATATAATTAAATTCGAATAAGAACATAAATAAAAAATAATCTCTCTTTTTATTTACAATACTTTTTGTTGATAAAAATTAAAACAAATCATTTATTTATTGTATATAATACATAAGTAAAATTAAATGATATTGACATAGATATATAATATATTTTAATATGAATATTTATTTATTGAAACTTGTTACTCATATGATTGTATTAACATTTTATATTTGCTGTAACAAAAATATTATTCTTACTAATATGAATATTTATTAACTGAGGCTTCCAACTCAATGTAAATTTTGAAATTAATATTTTATGTATTTTATATATGATATATATATATTAATTTAAATGATATTGAAATATATATATATATATATATATATATATATATATATATATATATATATTTATTTCAATATCATTTAAGGACAAACATTGAAAGTGTTGACTTGGAGACGAAAAGGAAATTAGGGTTTTGGTTGTTCTTAAATTTTTTTGAATTTCCACGAGTGATTTCTTCTTTAATCTAAAATATTTGTGCTTACGATAGCGTTTCTATTAACTCACATTTTTTTGTCTTTGTTTTAATTTCGCGCAAGCGAAATGCATGAGCTTCGATTCACTGAGAAAAGATTTTGATTGTAATACATCAACAGAGATCCGCACAGTATGTGGGAGGCACATTATTTATATAAATCATTTTACACGTTATTATTTATATTTTGTTCATTATGTATTATGAAATAATAAATGTATTAAATAAATGATAAGCAAATAAATATTATGTATATAACTAAACTGCAGTAAGCACATAAATTAAATAAATCATTTATTTATATTATATGATACATAATTAAATTTAAATGATATTGATATAGATATATAATATCTTTTAATATAAATATTTAATTGAAACTTCTTAACTCCTATTCATATGATTTTATCAAAATTAGTATATTTGTTGTAACGAAAATTTTAAACATTAAACACAATGAGAAAACTTTTATAGTTTTAGTAATTAATAAATATTTTAATAATTAATGTGAATTTCAAAATTAAAATCTCCAGATCGCAATATCTTTTCAATGAAATTTCAAAATTAACATGTATGTATTTTTATTTGATATATATTTTAATTTTTAAAAAATTAAATTATATATATAATATGAATATATATTAAATGATACTTCATATTTATATAGCATGTATGATTTTTTGATCATTTGTATTTTTTTTAACAAAAAAGGTAAAAACATTGTTCACAAATTTTCATTGTAAAACTTTTAATAGTTTTATTAATTTATAATCATTTTTAAAAATTCAAAATATAACATATAAGAAAAAAAATCTAGATTTTATATTATATAATTAATGTGATTGTTTTATTTTTTTAATAATATAAATTAAAAATTGATGGAGGATACAAAAACTATTATCAAATATTTATTATTAAAATAATTAATTTCATATATATGTTATTATATTAGATAATTTCGTAGCTTTTATTAAGAAAATAATGAAGAATATTTTTATGCATTACTAATCAATTTGATAGTTTTAATAAAAATATAATTTATATTTAGATATACAAATTTACTTTTTAAGAAATCTGAGAATCATTCTTAAAATATATAATAACACGTGGTCACACTTAAATGTTATAACCTTCAAAAATAAAAACATTGTTCCAAGAAAATTTTCATTGTAAGAATTTTAACTGTTTTAGTAATTTATAGTCGTTTTGAAAAAAATCAAAATATAATATATAAAAAAAATCTAGATTTTTTATTACATGGTTAATATGATTATTTAATATTTTTAATAACAAAAATTAAACAAAAATGATGAAGGATACAAAAATTATTATCAAATCTTTATTATTCAAAACATTAATTATCATATATATGTTAATCATATTAGGTAATTCCGTAGCTTTTATTTAAAGAAAGAATGTAAAGTATCATTTTATGCACTACTAATCAATACAAAGTTAATTTAATAAAAGTATAATCTATATTTAGATGGACCAACTTTTTTCTAAGGATTTTGAAAGTCATTCTGGTGATGACACGTGGCTACACTTATAAGTTGTAATGCTGGAGGATTAATATATAGGGGATAATAAAAAGATTGGATTAAACAAAAAGAAAAGGTAAATAACGCAAAAAAAAAAGAAAAGAGAGAGATAAAAATCGAAATCTGTTGTCCATATCTCAATTTGGATTAGAGTTGGTCGGTTCTGCAAATCGGATCCCTCCTCCCCATCTTCCAATCTGTATGATCAACATCAGATTTTCTTTTTCTTTCTTCTTGATTTTGTAAATCTCAGCACTGTCCTGTTTCAATGGATGCAGAAAGCTTTGGATTGGATTTGGGTTTCGGTTTAAAGACAGCTCCTTTTTGGTTCTTATTATCATCTCTTTGTGTTCCTCCGGGAGAGATCAAGTGAGTCCCTTATGTTTGGTTCCTTGATTTCGATGCAATGACACATGCATTAAGTATTGGTTGGATACATTGATGATTGATTCTGTTTTGTCTTGTTTGCAAATTTGGTGCTTTGATTCTTTGGATGACAGATATGCAGGACCAGCTCGTGTGTCATGGCTGTAGAAATACATTGATGTATCCTCGAGGTGCTACCAATGTGCGTTGTGCCTTATGTCACATTGTCAACATGGCCCCTCTCCATCCTCCACATCCTCCTCCTCCTCATCATGGTAGCACTATATCTAGCTTCTGTAATTTGCAGATTTTGTTTGAGACATGAGCTGTTTGCAAAATTGTGCATCATGACTTGGTTGAGCTCTGAAGTTTGAATACAGCTCATGCAGGGATGGACATGGCTCACATTGTATGTGGTGGTTGTCGAACTATGCTTATGTATACTCGTGGGGCAAGTAGTGTAAGATGTTCCTGCTGTCAGACTGTCAACCTTGTCCCAGGTATATATAGATATCTAGAATTAGAATCTGTCTTTGTTTCATCAGCATTGTTCTGTTTAGATGCTTTCATAACTTCTTTTCACTCTTCCCCAACATGTTATGTGGAGTTTAGGATTTTGTAAAACTAGATGAAAATACTTAAAAGGATGAAGACTTTAGGTGATACATGTGATTTACATAACCGCTTTGTTTGATGATATACCATTAGATTCTTACCTTTAAGTTGTCACCTTCTAGATGTATGATTGTCTTTCTAGTGTTAGTTCGTCTGTTGAAACTGTGATTGATTTGTTATGAAATCAACAGGACCCCCACCGTCCAATCAGGTTGCACATATCAACTGTGGGAACTGTCGGACGACACTCATGTACCCTTATGGTGCATCATCTGTTAAATGCGCTATTTGCCAATTTGTTACTAATGTTAACGTGAGTACTCCAACACCTTTCACTTCTCCATGGTTGAGTTTAAGTACAAAAGATCTTTCTGTTAGCAGTTAAGTTTCTGATGCTGTTTTTCATCCGCAGATGAGCAATGGAAGGGTGCCTCTTGCAAGTAACCGACCAAATGGAACAGCCTCTCCCGGGACAATGCCCTCTACATCCACTGTGAGTTTATCAAGTAACTCTTTAGATTCTTATGGAACTGGGTACTTACTTACTCTGTTCATCTTCTCTACCAGTCAACACCACCGTCTCAGACACAAACCGTCGTCGTAGAGAACCCAATGTCCGTTAATGAAAGTGGAAAGTTGGTGAGTATTACTATTATATCATGTATCTCTCTTCTCTTTGTTCCTCTTAGTTACACATTAGAAGCTTCGACAAAGTGACTGGAACACACATAAATTGCAGGTGAGCAACGTTGTGGTTGGGGTGACAACAGGCCAAAAATAACTAAAGAATGATTGATCTGAAAGATAAAAAGATTTCGTCTATCCCTGCGTCTGGTTTGTGCATATTACATACTGTTGATGAAATATTCTGATGGACACAAAGGTTTTTGGTTCAGTAATCTGGCATTCCTGTTTCTAGACTTGAAAACTCCATTGACCATTTGTGACTTTGTTAATGTATGTATTAATTTTATCTGATACACCAACCAAACACTAAATTTGAGTTTGAAATCTGTTTCTTCTGTGAAGAAGAAGATTTGCTTCATGAAACTAGAACTTGTCAAGAAAACTGATCTTACCTTTTGGTAGATTAGATAAGACTGCTCTTAAAGCAAATCTTGGAATCTGGAACTTTGTTTTTTATCACAGCAACCAAAACTTAATCAATACGCTCCAAGAATATCAGAGTTAGATGATCAGACAACGTCCCAACAGACAGAAATCTTTCCATATAAATACTCTATACATTTGACACAGAGATTCATCACTTACTGCACCACAGAGCTGTAAAAGGGGTTAAGAATATTTGCATTCATGGCTACTTTAGCTGCAGCCATTGTAATGTCACTGAACAAAGAGACAGAGACCTTGGTTTGTAGCCACTTCAACCGCTAAGTTTCAGCACACAATGGCTTTCCTGTAAGCTCAGAAAACCCTATAAAAGTTGGATACCTATAGAAACTAAGCAAAATGTTTTGAGTTATTGCTATTAACAGTGATTCTTTGTGAAAGATGTGTTAATGTAACGGTGAGCTTCCACAACCTTGAGAGTGGTTATTACTTAAAAATCAAATCTACATGTGACTGCTTCTTTTAAACCCTATGATATATATTTCTTAGACCAGATTCCAAGATATCTCTTTTGGTCATGGTTGCCCTAATAATCTCTGCTCTATTTTCTCTTTTCTTAAAGAAGAAAAAAAGAAAAGAGAAACAAAACCCTCTTTTATTTTTCACAGATAATTTAGATTATATACGTTACAAAACAATTTCAACTCAACCTGTCACTCTTGAGATAACTTGTTCGGATTCTTGGCCCCTTCGCGAAGGTACACTCATCTTCCTCCTTTTAATGGCTATAGATCTTTTCTTTTGTTGGCTTTTAAGAATCTTTAGTACTCGTTTGAGTACAGAGTAGGTTTTAACAATCAGATCAGCGGTTAGTTGCGTGAATAATTGAGTTGGGTTTGTTTAAAGTTGGATCCTTTGAGCGATACCTGTAACTGGGCTACTCTCAGATTCTGTTTTGCTTCTTCTATTTAGACAAAGCTTTATGCTTTCTGGGTTTTGAAACGGCACTTGCATCTCTAGTGAGGGTTTTGTTTTAACAGATCTTTTCTTTTGTTTAGGTTACTGGTCAAAAGTTTCGGGCTTTGTTTAACCCTAACTGTTAATGCAGAGTTCTGCATCTCCAGCAGGAGAGTCTTTGGCTATGGAAGTATGTCTTCTTGTCCTTTGCTTCTTCTTGTTTGCTAGATTTGTTATGGTTTCTTTAGGACTGTTGAAGTTTCTGAATGTGGAGTTTTGTGATTTTACAGGTTGATTCTGAGAAACAAGAGACTAAAGGAGATAGTAGCCCTGGGCCTGACTCTACTCCTCCTAGTCCGAAAGTAAGCAAATAAGATTAATATCCCTCTCTCAGTTAACTGTGTTTCTAGCAAGTATTGGATGCTATGTGTTTGCTACACAAGCTTCAGCTTGATTCTAACCAACTCTGATTTGGACCAAATTATTTATCTTGGTTATCAGTATCTTTCTTTGCAAATCTCATGTTTTGAGTTTCTGAGAGTGGTTCTTATAGTTCTGCCTGATATTTAGCAATCCAGTCTCTTGGTTCTTGAGAATTTATCAATTTCTTCTTCTTTGGTTAATTTCCTTCGTATTTATCTGCGAATAGATGAGCTTATTACTGACTAATGTTTTTTTTTCGTTAATGGAGAAGGTTGCATCTCCTGCAGCAGAGTCTTTGGCTATGGAGGTTCTCTTTTTATCCTTTGCTTCTTGTAACCTCTATAGTTTACATGTTTGCTAGATTTCATGTGGGAGATGATTCCCCTCTTTCTTTAGTACTGTTCTTAATGTGGAATTTTTGGAATTTTCAGGTTGATTCAGAAAAACAAGAGATTAAAAGAAATAGTAGTCCTGAACCTGACTCTAGTCCTCCTAGTCCGAAAGTAAGCAAATATGATTAATAGCTCTCTCATTCCTCAGTTAAATGTGTTTCAGAAAAACAAGAGATTAAAAGAAATAGTAGTCCTGAACCTGACTCTAGTCCTCCTAGTCCGAAAGTAAGCAAATACTATTGGTTATGTAGATATAATGGATGTTATGTGTTTGCTACATACTTTAGCCTGATAGACCAAATTCTTGGTCTTGGTTATTAGTATCTTTTTTGCAAATCTCATGTTCTGAGTTTTAGAGAGGGTTCTTATTGTTTTTACTTGATATTTAGCAAATTAATGACTTGTTTCTTGAGATTTTACCAATCTCATCTGGATATATAGTGAGCTTACTAGTCTAGTTTTATTTCCTGTCTTATTTTTCCACGAATAGATGAGCCTGATTCCTGACTGATGTTGTTTTGTTTTTCAGGTATCTGCTAAATGGAATCCATTAGAACCTTGCAGGCCCTCGGTTGATGATGCTCCCATATTCTATCCCACTAATGAGGTATTTCGTAAAAACCTATTTGCTGTTTTGGTTCTGTCCTGGTAAGTAAAGTGTTATCTCTTTGGAAAATTTCATCCTTTTGATGCTTTCATGGTCAGGAATTTGAAGATCCACTTGCTTACATAGAGAAGTTGCGCAGTAGAGCAGAATTATTCGGCATATGCAGAATTGTGCCTCCCGTTGAATGGAAACCTCCCTGCCCTCTGAAGGAAAAAGAAATATGGGAGAAGTCGAAGTTTCCCACTCGGATTCAGCTGATTGATTTGCTTCAGAATAGAGAGCCAATTCAAAACTCTCCCAAAAGCAAGAAGCGAAAACGGAGTAGAGTCTCTAAAATAGGATACTCAAGAAGAAGAAGAGATTCAGGCAGTGATGATGATTCCCCTGAAGATGCTGAAGGGAAATTTGGTTTTCAGACTGGGCCAGATTTTACACTGGACGAGTTTCAGAAGTATGATGAATGCTTTAAGGAATCTTATTTTCAGGTAGAGAATGGTTCCAAAGCATCTGAAAATAAGAAGTTTAAACCTAAGGTTAAGGATATCGAAGGTGAATATTGGCGGATAGTGGAGCAAGCAACTGATGAAGTAGAGGTATGTACAAGCAGCAATATGAATACTTTCACCATTTCTGTTTTTGCATGAATCTTTTCTGAGCTGCTACTCTTTTTGTTTGGGCCTATGACAGGTGTACTATGGAGCTGACTTGGAAACGAAGAAATTTGGAAGTGGTTTCCCGAAGTTTTCACCAGAGTCTCTTAAAAGTTTAGAAGAACATCAATACTCTAAAAGTGGTTGGAACCTAAACAATTTATCGCGTCTCCCTGGATCTGTTTTATCTTTTGAGAGCTGCGATATCTCAGGAGTTATTGTGCCATGGCTTTATGTTGGAATGTGCTTTTCAACTTTTTGTTGGGTAAGTTACAGCTTTCTTTTTGGATAGGCTCTTGTTAAGTTATAACATTGCTTACGCAAAGTAACTCCTTTGGGACCAAAGTTATGGAATTGATACATCTTTCCTGTGCATTTTAGGATCTATGAACTAACCATCTGCAATCTGCTCCTTACTTTGTTTGAAATAGCATGTTGAAGATCATCACCTTTATTCCTTGAACTACTTACACACGGGCGATCCAAAAGTTTGGTATGGGATCCCTGGAAGCCATGCTGCGTCCTTTGAAAACGCAATGAAAAAACTTCTTCCAGATTTGTTTGAAGAACAGCCTGACTTGCTACATCAACTGGTATAAAGCTTATCCCAGTTAATTTTTCCATTTCAAGATTTGCTCATTAATTAGAACTCCTTACTTATGTACTTTTGGAGATGATCCGGCAAGACCTGTCTTTTGGTTAAGATAATATGTATGTCATTCTTCGCCTCATATTTTTTTTATAGGTTACCCAGTTATCTCCAAGCATCTTAAAAGAGCAGGGAGTACCTGTCTATCGAGCTGTCCAGCGCAGTGGAGAGTTCATTCTAACCTTCCCCAAGGCCTACCACTCTGGGTTTAATTGTGGTTTCAACTGTGCAGAAGCAGTAAATGTTGCACCAGTTGATTGGCTGGTTCATGGACAGGATGCAGTGGAAGGCTATAGCAAGCAGCGGCGAAAGAGTTCATTGTCACATGACAAGCTGCTTCTTGGAGCAGCTCTGGAAGCAATTTATTATCTCTGGGAGCTGGCAGTTACAAGGAAGAAGACCCCTGTGATTGCGAGATGGAAAAGGGTTTGTAGTGAGGATGGATTGCTTACTAAGGCAGTCAAGGTGATTCTGTTTCTCTGTTTCTTTCCCGTGTGCTTACATATATGCATGCATGTACAGTTATATACTCAAATAAGCATATGTAATATGTTACTTTTTCATAGTAATTATGGACTAGTCCATCTGATTGTTGATAATATTGATTATAGCACCTTCGATTGTACTAACAAAGCTAAGGTTAGCAGAAGCGGGTGGAGATGGAGGCAGAAAGACTAAACCAACTTGGGGATAGTTTTACCGTGGTAAAGATGGAGGGGGATTTTGACATTAAGAGAGAACGAGAGTGCTTCTTGTGCTTCTATGATTTGCACATGTCTGCTTCAAGCTGCAAGTGTTCCCCCAACCGTTTTGCATGTCTCACCCACGCTAAGGATCTATGTTCATGTGAAAGCAAGGATAGATATGTTCTTCTTCGCCATACACTGGCTGAGTTACGGTCTCTGGTCAGAGCTCTAGAAGGGTATCCCGATGCCATAGAAGCTTGGGCACGTATAGGCCGTGACCAGAATCCTGTACACCAGCAGCGAGCAAAAGAAGCCTTAGACCTCAAGAGCACCTCCTGTTCAAAGAGTCGTGGGTCATCAAAAACACAGCAACAAAACAATCTCCAGTTAGGCTCTGAAGGATTACAAAGTGATCTAGTCATAAATAAGGAAGTTCAGTTGAAACAAGACGGTGATCAAGATGTACATGGTATCACTACTAAGTCAGCTGTCACTGATGTAAAACTTGGTGAGATAGGTAAGTCTGATGAGAAGAAGATTGCGGTTAAACCTCAAAACCCACATTCAGTTTCAGATGTAGGTTGTAGCGAGCCAGACGCCGCAACCAATAGGTTAAGTCCCTCTGTTGAGCTTTTGAAGTCTGGATCTCTAGTTGTTAAAAAGCTGTGGTGCAGTAAGCAAGCCATATACCCAAAAGGTGAGATGAATTGAGGATTTCAGATGAGCATTTACTTTATCCTCGTCTATGCCTTCTAAACTTTTTCTTTTGATTGAATTTTACAGGGTTCAAGAGCCGTGTTAAGTTCATAAGCGTGCTTGATCCAACAAAACTAACTAACTACATCTCAGAGGTTCTGGATGCAGGGCTTGCTGGTCCACTGTTTAGGGTAGGGTACCCTTATCATGTTATGGTTGCAAGAATATCGACTAAAATCTGTTTGAACCAATGAGGGTGGTAAAAGACGACAATGCTGAATCTTGCTGGTCTATTGTTATATATATGCTTCAGGTCTCACTAGAAGAATGCCCCAGCGAGAACTTCTCGAATGTATCAGCTGAGAAGTGCTGGCAAATGGTGATACAAAGGCTTAAACTCGAAATCATCAAGAGATGTGATCAACCAGCTAGCTCCTTGACCACTTTACAGGCTTTGGAGAGTATTGGACTTGAAATGTTTGGATTTCTCTCCCCGCACGTTATTCAGGTAACACAACTTAGCCATAGAACTATGGCCTTTAACCCTTAGTCCTTACTCGTTTGCATGACCAAATTCGCTTATTTTCTTTGCCACCGTTCTGAACTAAAAGTTAACATTGTGCTCAGGCGCTCGAGGCTCTTGATCCAAAGCATCAGTTGGAGGAGTATTGGAACCAAAAAACAGCGAAAGTGTTTGGTGTTGAACTCACAAAAGAAGGTGAAAAAGATGATGATAAAGAGAAAGGAGGGGCTTCAGATCCCTCTATGGACCGGGACACAAGGCTTCTGCGTGGACTGTTGAAGAAGGCGACACCGGAAGAGCTAGCAATGATGCATGGACTTCTATGTGGTGAGACACGCAACACCGAGCTCCAGGAAGAGCTCTCCTCTCTGGTGGATAAGATGGAGAAAAGTCCTTGATGATGAGCTGCTCATGATCATTGTGTCGTTATTCCTGTGGTATGTATTCAGGCTTCAGTCGTTCTGTTGTATTAGTAAAGAGAAATCTAGAGAGGTAACAAATGTAGACAAGAGGGTTACTTTGTTTGTTTTCCCCTTAAAAAAAGGGTCTAGGATTATTGATTGTACTCATGTACCATTGTTTCTCTATTTCATTTGCTTGTACCAGCTTTAACTGAAGAGAAAAACACTTCTATGCTTAGTAGACGATTTCATACTAAAAAAAGATTGAAATTTGGTAGTAGTTGTATCATCTTTATTGTCAAATGAAGAAATTTACCAGCCAATGTTAAATCTGTATGAGACAAGAAGATTTTAACAAAAGGCCAAGTGGGTTTTAGTGGAGAAACAAGCACAAATCTGAATTCAGAGCCTTTATAACCAATCATTCACACAACGAAGGTTTGGATTAAAGTGATAACTTTCTTTAAGTACTTTGGCTTGAACATACGCAAAGTGTAGGAATCTGAATCTGAATCTGTACAAAGAGGAGATCTTTAAGTGAGATCATCCTCGTCGAGATCATCACCAGCATTCATCTGGACTGCAGTGACATCTCCAGTGGGTAGCTTTCTAGCCAACTTGATGATCTGCACACAAATACTTCTCTATGTTAAATCTCGAAAACTTTCTACATTCTAGTTCAACAAAAAAACCAAGAAATGCATGAAAAAAATTCAAACCCAAACACAGAGAGACAGGATAAGGATAAGGCAGATCATTTCAATGAATTACCGCATGATCCAAATTGGAGACAGTGCTTGAACACGCCACTTTCTTGATTTCTTCGATGTCACCTTCATTATAGGCTGTGAGCAGTCTGCTAGCAGTTCGGTTCTGGTCACTTTTCAGAAAAGCATCAATCCTACATACCAAAAGGAAAAGAATTTAAGAAACAGGAACTGGTATCACATGTCAAAATTTGAGTAAACTGTTCGTGTTTCTTGTTTTGCTGTAACAAACATGGTCCAGATATTACTAGTCGTCGAACTACCGAGTGTTGCATAAAGAAAAGAGAGTATACTCACTGAGAACAATCGTTGTAGCATTTTTCAGCCTGCTTCAGGTCATGGCCATACAGATATATAATGATGGCACTAAGATATGCCTGAAATAAAGAACAAAACAGTTAACTCAGACTAATCAGAGTGCAATGGAGTTGAAAAAGATGAAACCAGATCACCCTATACTCATACCTTACACTGGCTATTTGTGGCGTCGCACTTGTCAGCTGCTACACCTAATCTTAAGAAAAAGGTTGCAGCATCTGTGAACCTACAATTTAAAAATGTAAGCTAATCAATTTCTGTATCAGATAAATGGAGAAAACCATTTAGTAATACCACTATTATCTGAAGCATACAAAACATATCCATGTGCAATGAAACTTAACCTGGGATGTATTTTGAGGTAATCAAGAACTTACTTCTCGAGCTTTATGTA